>MJUU01037846.1:43913-125554 GCA_002080025.1 Modiolus philippinarum
CATGTACCTTTACAACAGACACAATTACTACCTGGTTTTACATTTGTCTCTGCATGTGCATTGTTCATTGAAAATGTTGACACCTTAATAGACGATGTATGTTTTTTGTCAACTTTGCTAACAGATTTCTCATTTGAAAGATGTAGACTGTACATAGACGCAGCTATGTGTGACTTTTGTTCAACAAATTTTGACAAATCTTTAAAACGAGGCTCTCTACCCGACTCTGTTATAGAATGGGCAACATCAACACATTTCACCCTTAAATGATTAGGCAGACGTTTAAAATACGTCTCAAGTTTTCTGAATTATCAATATCTGGGGAAAAACCTAAATTTGACAAAGTTATATCGCATTTCTGCATTTCTAGTGACAATTGTGATAACCCATCTACATCAGGGACTCTAATTTGAGCGCCATAAACTAATTTTTGTACAAAAGCCCTAGCTATAACATGTGGCCTACCGTATCTTGAATATAATATAGACCTAGCACGACTATACCCTTCATTACTGTCTAACAGAACACAGTCTTCAATGCTGTTCTTTGCCTCACCAAGGCAATAATGAATAAGGTAGCTTAATCTCTGCTGATTGTCACTTACTTTTGCTTCAATATTAGTCTCAAAATTTTTAATAAACTTGCAATAGTCAATAGGATTACCGCTAAATGTAAACAACTCCGGTTTAGGCAAGTTAAAACCTTCATGCAGACTGGAAGCTAGTCTATCAAAAGCAGAGTCAATACTCGGTACACTATCATTTGACGGTCTGAAGTGTAGCTCACTTGAAATAGCCGGACGAATTACATGAACCGGTGTCGGTTGTGTTCTTAATGTATTCATGTTTTGAGTGTCAGAATTAATGTTAGTATCACTAACGCCTCCGGCGGTGCAATGGTGCTCCGAACTATTTGAGAATTTTCCGTCACTTGCGGTCTGTCTTCATCCTCTTCTATCCATACGGATTCTTCACAACTTCCGATTCCTGTTCAAACAATCTTTGTTTCATGTCAATTTCAGTCCTCGCTCTCTCGAGTTCCTGTTTCTCTTTCAATTTTTTAAGTTTGTGTTCTGCTACTAGTCTCTTCGCCTTTGCACTTTTTAGCTTCGATGCACTAGAACGTGATGAAACTGACGAAACTGAAGTTATGCGACTAACTGTAGAACAATCATCATCGGGAATTTTTCTCTTGCGACTTACAATTCGCGAACCACTGAGACATTCTTTCCCGGAACTCATTAAAGTTCTTTTTACAGTTATTAAAACTATCCTTTAAACGATCGATTTCGTACGGCTCCAAACACACATCTAGGCATTCTATTGGAATGCACCTTCCTGATTTTGTCCAGCTAGGTGTCACCACTGCACTATCAAGTTTTGTTCTATGACGTCCTGATTCCGGGAAAAATCACGCACAAGGAACAATTTTTGAACATGCGTGAAATACCCGTTTTCCCGCGAAGTACCTGATAGTGCAGCAGCGACACCAATCGGGAGAAGGATGGTGAAATCCATTGTATAGATTCAAACTGTATACCGTTCACATTGTTTATCAAACAACTTTGTTACGTGTTCCTCATTTTCATAAGAAATCATATACTTCTCTAATTCCTTATAAAGTTTTGTTAACTGTGTTAAGTTTGCGGTTCGAGTCCGTTTTAATGCACTATAATTTTTCTGTTCTTATTCTGCCATTATTCACATAAATAAACTTTTCTTCGTAGTTGAGAATTGAATTGCTCCAACTGACTAAAGTTGGGAATTGCTCCAACAGACAAGTTGAGAATTGCTCCAACTGACTAAAGTTGAGAACTGTTGAGGATTAGGCAGTTTCAATGAGTATGCGTATACGTATTCATCAATATGTCCTTTATTTTCACAAATTTTATTCACATCATAATACATCCAGAATACGCAGAATACGATTCTCTGAAATAAAAACAATAAAACATAAATAACTCGCATAAGATGACAAAATAACAAATCATAAATAACTAGCATAAGATGAAATATATATACAATCAGCTTATGAACTTCTGGTATACAACGGTATATGCAAACAGATTATAAACTTCAGGTAAACAACAGCTATTCAAACATATTATGAACTTCATGTATAAAAGAGTATATGCAAACGAATTATGAACTTCGGGTATACAACAATATAAGCAAACAGATTATGAACTTCGGGTAAACAATAGTTAAGGAAATATTATTCTATTTTACACATTGAAAAAACTCTTTATACTTGAATGTCTGTGTAAGCAGAGACATATATGTCTCTAGTGTAACAAATATATAATAATGTACGAAATCGTAATAAATTATAAATAATCTTTTAAATAAATATCACACAGTCAATCAGCATGTCTTTTTAACAATAAGTATAAATTACAAATAGATAAAGTCTTACCAACTATGGTCTTAAACTGGCAAAATAATCCTCAAAACTAAACTCAGACAACCATCTATAACTCAGTCGTAAATATCTAAGGCGCCCATACATTCTTACGTTGCTTAGTACCGTGACGCTACAATAGGTCCGCGGAAGAACACAATGACGTTCCCCGGGAAGTTACGCTATTTCCTTTGCATAATAAAATAAAAGTCTACCTTTACAATAAGAACGCTTACAGTTCTAACAATGCATGCTTTCAGATAAACAGTTACTTCAGACAATGTACGATCTCTACATAGCAGGCACCGAGACAACACCACTGCTATCGGACTGGCTGTGTTACTTCTTCTACAATATCCAGATGTACAATCAGCGGTGTGGCAGGAAGTACTTCAAGTTATCAATAAATCTCGTCCTTCATTGATATACCAAAGTCGGATGCCTTACATTCAGGCTTTCATTGCAGAGCTTCACAGGTTTGCAGCTTTAACTATAAATATCCCACGGGCAGCTGTAGAGGATACCAATATAGGCAGTTATTTTATACCGAAGAAAGCAACATTGATATTCAACGTGGAAACTGTTGATATTGGTTCCGAACATTTCCAAAATCCTTATGAATTTAATCCGGGAAGATTTTTGGATTGGGATGGCGAGCTCATAAAAAATATTCGCCAACATGTTTTCGGGGCGGGTAAGTAGATGTTTGTCAATAATGTTTTAAATTTATAAATTAACTGATGAATCGTCAAACGAATACCGATGCATAGAGATAAAAGGTGGAAATTCTAAAATATAGCAAAAAAAAAATTGATACGGCATTTCAGATGTAACACATGTGAAGACCAAGACCAGGGTTACTCCCAATTTTTCGCTGAATTCATATTTTTGCATTGTATTGAGTTTAATTTCCAAAACTACACGAGATAGAACTTTGAATTGCAAAGGTGTTCAGCTGACCAAGAACTACAATGTCTACATATATCCGGCAGGCTCGCATCTCATCCAAGATCGCCGTCACAGGGAAACCTATAGTTTGGCATAGGAACCTAATGGGAAAAGTTGTAAATTGTTAATTCTTGTTATCTGTTTCATACATCAAGTTGATATAAGCTAATCATGGCTGCATGATGGTCTTTACAAATGTGATTTAAGTACCGATCATAAATTCAAGATGGCCGCATCTGCAGATCTTTACAATGTTTTAAATGGGGCGCAATGAAAAAATGTTTAAAAATGCTAATTCTTGAAAACCGTTCCATTCATTAATTGATATAAACTAAACATGGCATCATGATGCTGATCTAACAAATTTTATACATTGTACGGATCATAAATTCACCGCAGATCTTAGTTTAACATTGGCAAACGTTATTTTAAAATTTGTAATTTTTTAAATCCGTTTCATACATCAAGCTGATATTAATGAGGCGTGGTCACATCATGGACATTCAAAAATGTCGGAATTTATTACAGATCATGAATCCAAGATAGGCTACCACTGCAGATTTTAGTTTAACAATGTACCCTATTGGAAAATGTTTATTGCTTTTGTATCAAGTTGACACTAATAATGGTCATCTACCAGATTTTATATAATATACTGATCAGACATCCATCCAAATTGTTTTTAAATATAATACATCAAATTGAAATTAATAAGGCATTTTAACATTACACTATTCTAGCAGATAAATGATTTTACTACCAATTATAAAACAAAAATGGCTGATACTTCAGGTTAATGGAAAATCTTATTAGATCAGGTTAATCATTTAACATTGTGGGAAAATCTTATTAGATCAATAGCCGATACATGCTGTGTGAGCCTTGTTCTTCTTAAATGTTTTTTAGGTAATGAACTTCAATAATAAAACATATTTGGGGTAAAAATTAATTTGGTGAATTCTGTAGAGCAGGATTCGTTACTATTGTCGTCTATGGGGAAATTAATGGTTTTGTGGTAACGATAAGCGACTATCTGACTGTTGTACGGTAAGACACGTCGTTCTCGTCAACTCAGATATTAAAACTACACTGAGAAATATAAAAAAATATATGCATTGAGACAACTGCACTGATTTTTTCACACTCAGAAATTAAACTGCACACAGATCTTTTTTTCACACAATGTTTTGTGCGGATGTTATCTGTGCATATTTCATAAACATTCATAGTAAAATCATGAAAAACTTTTTTTTTCTTTTTAAAGAAAATTTTGTTGTGTACAAGTTGTAATTTTGTACAAGTTATAACATGTACAAAACTTTTGTGCAATGATGGCGAAAGAAACAGCTAGAGATGAGTATTTGTACTAGCTTAATATCATAATATCATGTAACTGCATGGTCTCTCATTAGTACATATGAAAATATGCCTGAGTGTGCAAAAAATCTCGGAGTAGCTTAAATTTCTGAGTGGTTTAAAAAAAATCTCAGTGCATATTTTTATTCGTCAGTGCAATTTAAATTTCTTGGTATGTCAACAAAAAATTCAGTGCATATTTTTATTTTTCAGTGCAGTTTTTATTTCTGGGTGTATTAAAAAAATTCTCAATGCGAATTTATTTCTGTGTGCAGTTTTATTTTCTGAGAGTGCAAACTAGTTTTGACGAGAACGGCGTGTCATAGTATACCACATAATTAAGAATCTTATAGTTCCATAGTTTAATTTTATTACACGAAATTAATAAATTTCGAATCGAAAGTTGATTTTAATGTAATCTCTTTTATTATTTTACAGGGAAATGCAAATGTTTTGGTGAAGCTTTAGGACAAGCAGGAATATTTTTATTTTTGATATCAGTGTTGCAAAAATACAAACTTGAAGCAGAATTTCCTGATGATATACCAGCGGTAAAAGATTCAGAAGTCAACCTGGTGCTTAATCCGAAACCTCATCGAATAAGAGCAATAACAATATCTGAAAAATAAATATGTCCTAAAGCTGACATATTAAATCGTTAATCATGAATCTTCCATCAAACCTTAAAAGGTAACAATGGGACCACACATAATAGGCCTTTCATTATTCTGAATTTCCAAATGCTTTGATTTGATCTATATTAAAGAGACATAAGTTGTGGAAATGCACATATGCAGAAACTAATTTCACAGCAGTAACTCCGGTATTTTTGTCTCTCCCGCGACGAAAGGCGCGGAAAGTGATACATATGCGTACAAAGTATGACGGCGGCGGCGCCGGCGTAAACTTTCATGTTAAGTTTTTGTGATTAGGTCATTTTCACAGAACCTGTAAGTCATAGGTCAATGATATTTGGTATATAAGTTGGTTTTTAGTAGAACATGACAGTCTCCTATATGTCTTTTGTCTGTGACCTCAATTTCACGGTCCAATGAACATGTAAAGTTTTTGTGCTTAGTTTAGTTTCTCAGTAACTAGAAGTGGTAGATCAATGATATATGGTATGTAGGTTGGTCTTCCGTAGTACATGACAGTCTGTTATATGGCTTTTGTCCTTGCCCTCAATTTCACGGTCTAGTGAGCATGTTAAGTTTTTGTGATTAGGTCATTTTCTCAGCAACTAAAGCCTACTATAAGTGGTAGATCAATGATATATGGTATGTAGATTGGTCTTAGGTAGTGCATGACAGGCTGTCTTATGGCATTCGTCCTTGACCTCAATTTCACGGTCTATTCAGCATGCTATTTTTGTGATTATGTCATTTTCCCAGTAACTAGAAGTGGTAGGTCAATGATATTTGGTATATAGGTTGGTCTTGAGTAGTACATGACAGTTTGGTATATTGCTTTTGACTGTGACCTCAATTTCACGGTCCAATGAACATGTTAAGTTTATTTGCTTTGTTCAGTTTCTCAGTAACTATAAGTGATTGGTCAATGATATATGGTATGTAGGTTGGTCTTGGGTAGTGCATGTCAGTCTGTCATATGGCTTTTGTCCCTGCCCTCAATTTCACGGTTCAATGAACATTTTAAGTTTTTGTGATTAGGTCATTTTCTCAGTAACTATAAGTGGTAGAACAATAATATTTAGTATATAGGTTGGACTTGGGTAGTTCATGACAGTCTGCTGTGGCTTTTGTCTGCGACCTCAAAATTTCATGGTCCAGTGATCATATTAAGTTTCCCAGTCTCTAATAATGTAAGGGCAATAATATTTTGGTATGTGGGTTTGTCTTAGATGGAACATGACAGCCTGCTATTTGGCTTTTGTCCTTGACCTCATTTTCACGGTCTAGTGAACATGTTTGGTTTTTCGGTATCTATCAGTGGTATGTCACTCATATTTGCCATTTTGGTTTTGGGCGATACATGACAGTCTGCTATAATTCCTTTTGTCCGTTACCCTAATTTCACAGTCTAGTGAACATGTTCAAGTTTTCTGATTTAGTCAGTTAATTTTCCGACCAAGTAGGGACGGGGAAACATCAATTTGGGTCCATACTTGTGTTATTTGCTATTCATACCGTGTGTTTTTGCTGCAAGGAGAAGGCATTGCTGGTACTGGTTCTTTAATAACCTTGTGCTTCATATGTTTTCTGGAGTAGATGATATGTTGTGCTCACATATTCAGTGATGCTGCAAAAAAGTCGTACTAATTCTCAGGCAAGTTTTAAATAAACGGTATTAGTCTACATCGACTGTTTCTGTACTATCAAGATGCCAAAACGCTTAACAAAAGTCTTCAGGAATATTATATATGTTGTGTACAAGTTATAATTTTGTACAAATTATAATATGTATTTTCAGTTTGTACAAATTACAGTTATTATTTGTACAAAATTAGCCCAAAAAATCACTTATGACTTGTATAAGTCTTACATTATCTGCTAACCTTTGTTTCAAATGATGGAATGAATGAAAATATGATATTTTATTATAATAGAGCACATCAGACTATTTCACTGAAGTTTGTATAATGAATTTCTTGTTATAAAAATTATTATGAGAGCAAAAGTGACCAAATGACGATAAAAATTGCACACATAACATAATGTCATTTGTACAATTTCTATAACTCGAACATCCTTGGAAGGGATTGATGAAAACAATTCAAGTTAATTAAAGAGTGAGTCAAACTATCAAGTTGGAATAATGTCAGAAACTTAACATTTAAGGTAGCACAACAGTCTTTTGAAGGAAAATGTCATTCCCCGACTTTGAATGCGCGTAACTTTGTTGCCAGTAAAGATACAATAACAAATGAGGTATCAAATAACAGGAAATGATTAAAATTGTATGTCAATGCTAATTTCAATAGGATTGTTTTTATGCATCAATGCCAAAATTTCCATATTTGGCAAAATATTTGCTTTTTAAAGGTTAAATTTTTAAAATGAAAACAACTATTATAACTTTACATGTAGCTGAATTCTGTTTTCTTTATCTAGAAGAACCTTTCAGTTGCTGCAAAACCATGTCTCAAAGTCTAGTTCAAAATTAAATTAATTTCAAAATTTGAAAACTAAAAATTTCTTGGAGTAAAAATTTGAATTTAATTTATTTTCAAACCAGATCCTATATCAAAAATCTAAGACACGGTTTTGTTGCAAATTGATGGTTCTTTCAGATAAAGTAAACAAAATTCAGCTACATGTAAAGTATAAACGTTATTTTGAATTAAAAAATATAAAGCAAAAATACCAATTTTCTTGCCAAATATGGAAATTTAGATACTGATACTTCAAAGGAATAATACTGAAATGAGCATTAAAAGCTAGTTCAATCTTTTTTCTTTTTTTTTCTTTTGATTCCTCTTGATACAAGCTTTCAGTAGTATTTCAAAGGATTTGGTGTAGGTCTTACCGTTTTCGAGCTATAAGGGTCCAAAGTGGCCAAACAAGTTCAAATTTACAGTTTACCTAAAATTTTATTTTTCGTTGGATTTCAATGGGATTTTTTTCTTTGGATTCCTTTTGATATAAGCTTTCTTTAAAATGTCAACAGATTTGGCGTAGCTCTTCCCGTTTAATAGCTATAATTGATCGAAGGGGCCAAAGTTGCATTCTTTTCAAAATATAATGAGCAATTTTATTTTTGATCAGATTTTGATGGGATGTTTTTCTTTGGATTCCTCTTGATATAAGCTTTCAGCAGTATGTCATTGAATTTGGCGTAGCTCTTACCATTTCCGAGCTAAGGGTCAAAGAGGAGTCATAAGGGCTAATTTTTATTTTCCCTAGTTTGTGTCCAGCTAATTACTGGGTCAGTATCCTTATTGTATCCATCTGATGCTTGTGTCATGCTCATTAGTATGTCCATACTCGCTTTGAATTACACTTTTTCAAATTTCAGTTGTCGTTTTCAGTTTCATGTTGCGCTCTGCGTAGCCCTTTATTGGCAAAGATATTGATCAGCTACTAAATGCTTTACACCATAACTAAATTAAAACAAATTTAATATTGGCAGTATTGGCATTGCACAATATCATGTTCTTCTTTCATAATTATACCCCCGCAAACGAAGTTTAGGGGGTATATAGGAATCGCCCCGCAAACGAAGTTTAGGGGGTATATAGTAATCGCCCTGTCTGTCTGTCCGTCCGTCTGTCTGTCTGTCCGTCCGTCCGTCTGTCTATCTGTCCGTCCGTCTGTCTGTCTGTCCGTCTGTCCACACTTCTTGTAAGCGCAACTCCTCTTAAACCACATGAAGGATATTGATGAAACTTTACACAAAGGAAGGACACTATATGGATATGTGCATGAAGGAATATAATTAACGTCCGAAGCCAGGAAGGGGAGATAATTCAACTTTGACTTTTCAATGATTCCATCTGCACAGATAACCTCGTAAGCGCAACTCCTCTTAAACCACTTGAAGGATTTAAATGAAACTTTACACAAAGAAGGACACTATATGGAGATCTGCATAAAGTAATATATAATTATTGTCCGAAGCCAGAAAGGGGAGATAATTCAACTTTGACTTTTCATTGGTTCCATCCGCACAGACAACCTCGTAAGCGCAACTCCTCTTAAACCACTTGAAGGATTTCAATGAAACTTTACACAAAGGAAGGACACTATATTGAAGTGTACATAAAGGAATATAATTATTGTCCGAAGCCAGGAAGGGGAGATAATTCAACTTTGACTTTTCATTGGTTCCATCCGCACAGATAACCTCGTAAGCGCAACTCCTCTTAAACCACTTCAAGAATTTAAAGAAACTTTACACAAGGGAAGGGCACTATATGGTGATGTGCATGAAGGAATGTAATTATTGTCCAAAACCAGGAAGGGGAGATAATTCAATTTTTTTATTTTCATTGGTTCTTTCTGCAATGATTTTTTGGATTTAGACAATTTTTCAAAATCAATAATTCAAAGGGTTTTTGGTAGATATTTCGAAATAAAGGTGTTGAAGAAAAACATGTTTTTCCATTGTAATCCTTGTGAAAAGTTTATTTAAAGTGTTGGATAGAAATTTCTGTAAAGCTTATGATTTTCTAAAAAAAAAATGTCATAGCCAAAAAAGGGTGGATTTTATTTTTGTCTGATTTTGACAGAAAAGTTATTTCTGGAGGATTATATCATTATGTCCATACTCATATTGTATCCACACTTCTACTGTGTCCAAACCCACCTAAATTAGCACTTGCCACATTGATTCAGGGTTCATTGATAATGTTGTACTACGAAATTTATTTAGAAGTATTTCAATTGAAGTTTCATATGTAAGGGGGCTATTGTTTTTTGATTCATCACATTTGCTAGGGGGAAGATTTGGGCCCGATAAACCAGTTTAACTCGCCGCAGCAGGTTTGCGCCTTTCTTAAGTCAGGAAATTTATTAAGCCTTTGTGTGTTTTGTCTGTTTTCTACTTAGTTTACTTTATGTCTATATGGGTCTATAAGGTGTTTATTTCGCTGAACTTGATTACTCTTTTGAGGGGGCGACTCCGACCTGCCATTGGTTTTGGGATTTCCCCACCGTTCATTGAAGATCTTATGGTGGCTTTGAGTTGTTATTACTCCCCTTTGGGTCGTTGTCTCTTTGAAACATTCCCCGTTTCCCTTCTTTTTTTCTATGGATATCGTAGTCAACGGAAATTATGTCCTTAGCTAGCTGTCAGAAACTGCGAGCATTTGTCAGGACAGTACCCGTGCGTATTGTCTTCATGTTTTATGCACTTCATTGTAAAGTTACTCGTCTTGATGAGTTGGACTTTTTTCTAGTTGGGTTTTTACTGTGAGTCTTTTTGTGTATTTATTTTTTAGCCATTCACCACACATATAGGGGGAGGGTTTGGATCCAAGAAAACGAGTTTAACCCCACCGCTATTTTTGCGCCTGTCCCAAGTCAGGAATATGTTTGTCATTAGCTTGTCCTTGTCTTCTTATAAAATTTTAGTTTCTTGATATTTGGGTTGTTGGATGTGGTTTGTTTCCATTGATTTACCCACTTTTTTACCTTTTTGGGAGCATTTAGGGCTTGCTATATGGTGTGAGGTTCCTCACTGTATTGGAGTCCGTACGGTAACCCCTAGATGCTTTGTTTTGGGTAGTTTTAACCTGAGGATGGGTTGTTTACCCCATTTCTTTTCTTTTTCATACTGTAATAAGCAATAACTTATGTTTGACATGTTTAATTACAATATTTTTACAATAACAAAACAATGTTTGATACACAAGAAATTTGTATTAATCAATTTTACACTTGAATATGTATAAAAGAATGATAGACAACCATATTTTTCATGATAGACAAACATACATTGTTAAGGATGGTCACTCCTCAAGTTTATGATTATATCAAGGATTTAAAACTACTATTTTTATTTATTAGGATATGGATCATACATAATTTTAAGCAAAAAATATTGATAGGTCAGTGCGGCAGTTTTTGAGATTTAAACGTCTCACGCTTTGGCGGGAAACCGAACTTCTCTAGACTTTTCATCCACTTTGCATTAAGGAGATGCTTGCCATGCAATCATATTTTGAAAGAAAATTGGGGGTCAGTGTGCAAAATTTTCTAATACATCATAATGGATGAAATAAGAGAATTCCGAAAGTCAGAGACTGTTTCAAAAATCTGAGGAGTGACCACCCTTAAGTGCATCCTTTTTTTCTCCGTAGATCGCCAAAATGGTTATTAATGAATCAGTTCCTATCTATAATCATAACTACAGAAATATTCAAGTCGATTCAACTGATGGTATTACATCCCAAACAGTGGTTACTTCCTCTTAACAAACCTTGATTCTTGTTGTAATATCAGTCTGAAATCCAGTGGTATTTAAAAAATAGAAAATGGACTCTCGTTTAGGAAAGATAAAAATGTCGATTGCAATTAAATATTTATCGATTCATTTGCAAATTTTGGACTGGATACAAACAGTGGTTTTGACGAAATAAACTATACAAAACGACATCTTCTACCTCGCAACCATCAAGTATACATAAACAATATCGATTTTTACTCACTAAGCACGTGGGGTATTTGAATGGGATTTCACTGAAGGCACGCCCTTTTCCTTGATTGAACCAATGAAATCTTGTGTTGATTATAACCCTTTGAGATCGTGGGTATAAAAAGAAAATGGCGCTGTTTCGAAACGATATGATTTTGCCTAGTAACATAGAATTAGATTTGGATCTCAGTGTTTCTTATGCAAGAATCGTTACTAAATTGACCTAAAAAAAGTATGTTAAAAAATCTATCTGTACATATAATCTTGTCTGGGTACATGCATTTTAAAGCCCCATAGCAATTGATTTTGACCAGTGTGTCCATTGAATATTTTCATCACGACAGTAAATTATGTAAGGAATTCGCATATTACCTGTTCTTGGGGGCAAGTATAATCACTTTTTAACTACAAAGTAAAGATCTGGGAATTGAATGACGTTTCACTAAATATTGTATTTGTTAAATTTCTTTTGAAATCTTGACATTTTGTTGATTGTTTATCTTCGTCGCCATGCTGTTTATTTGTTCCGAAAAAGTTATGAGACACAGAAGAGTTTTTTCTAGAAGGGAGATAATTTTATATCACTAGATTTCCCGCTGATATCGAATGTGTAATACTATGTCATGACTATCGTCCTGTTTTTGAATTGGGTTTATCAAAGACAAAATGGTGTATTCTGAGAGGGATATCAGGACAAAATGGTGTATTTTGAGAGGGATATCAGAACAAAATGGTGTATTCTGAGATGGATATCAGGACAAAATGGTGTATTCTGAGAGGGATATAAGGACAAAATGGTGTATTCTGAGAGGGATATCAGGACAAAATAGTGTTTTCTGAGAGGGATATCAGGATAGAATTTAAAGTTATCATCTGATAACCTCACCTTTTTCAAGTTTTCAAGCTATTTTCGGACATAGTGACTTTGGCCTTTGAGTTATTAGGGTCTTCTTTTTTTTTGTAACCCAAAAAGTATGATTTGTCGAATTGCGCATATGTAGAAATTAAATTCATAGTTACTTTGGTATTTAGTTATTTGTAACCCTGCTGGTGGACTGTTAGTCTCCGCGGAGGATATTCACCAGCCCAGTAGTCAGTACTTCGGTGCTGACCCGAAAGCCGATTCTATTTTCGAACCTTGCAATATCTATTTTTTTTTTGCAAATTTGGTTGAAAACTAAGGATATCTCTCTCATGCAAAGCTCTGTCCTTAACTAATTTTGGCTTTACATTTATAGATGATATTGGTCATTTGTTCACTGTCAGTTTTTTTTTAACATTTTTTATTTTATGGTCTTCCAAGCGTATAGATTTTATCTGCGCTGAAGGGACACAAGTTGTCAAAATGCGCATATATACAGAAATTAAATTCACAGTAACTTCGGTATTTAGTTATTTGTATGTAATTTTTTTAGTTGTTGTCTGCAAATTATATTTTAAATCTGAAAAGTTTCCTTTGATTGGAATGTAAATTTTGAAGGTTTTTTTTTATTCAGAAATTTTGTATTCATCTTCGGTCAATCGATCTTATTACTCCAAAAAGCAACAATCGTCTTTTCTTGCTTTCTTGTTTTGGATTTGAAACTTTTTGTGTTGACGTCCTGCAACCACATACTAATCATCCTGACCTTGGCCACTAAACCAATTTATTTCTTTTGATAGGGGCTTCTTTTTTCTGCTCCCTACCAAAATATCCAAGTATCATCAGATTCGATGTTAAACCAAATATTTCTGAAATGTTCACCTTATTTTTGGCTACCATTACATATGAAGAAAATGTAGATGTGAAATGGAATAAGATAGCAACCATCTATACTAAGACACGTGAAGATTGCATAGGTTATAAACTAAATTTAAACCTGGAAAACCATTAATGACAGGAGAGAAACAAAGACCATATCACCTCGTATAAAATAACGATATCTAGAGGTGTTAAGCGATCTACAAAAAGTAGTAAAAGAACAAGTTAAAACTGATAAACGTGAATACATGGTTGATCTAACAAAAGTGCAGAAGACGAAGCACTGAAAGGAGAACAAACCAGGCTGTACAAAATAGCTAAAATCATAAATAGAAAACATAAACCAACACCAAACTAATTTTTAAGGACAAGCAAGGTAACTTATTAACATATGAAAAAAAAACAAGAGATAAGGTGGACTGAACATTTTGAAGAATTATTAAACAGACCATCACCTACTAAATAGCAAGACACCCAAGGGCCTTAAATAGAACTTGAAATAGACGTAGAGCCACCTGAAATCAGCGATCAAATGTCTAAAACATATTATTTTCCAGAAACTGACAACTTAAATGCAGAAGTTTTCAAACTGATCCAAATTTATTTGCAAATAGTCTACATCCCATCTTTCCAAATATATGGAAAGAGACCATAGTACCAGATGTGTGGAACAAAGGAATCATTGTAAGACTACAAAAGAAAGGAACGCTTGATGGTTGTAACAACTGCCGAGATATTTCGTTGATTTCAACCCCAATTAAGATTCTAGCAAAATTTTTCATCAAAAGAATAGCAGAATCAACAGACAACTTATTAAGAAAAGAACAAGCAGGATTAAGCCCTGGGAGAAGATGCAACGATCTAAATCTTTACACTTTGTAATATCATCAAGCAGTTTGAGAAATCTTTTGATACTATCCACAGAGAAAACCTTTGGAAAATAGTAAAATCATATTGAGTACCAGTACTACAACATCTAATAGAAGTCATCAAAAGCTATTACATAAATTTCAGATGCAGGGTCGGTTACAACAGCGACATATATTTCAATGTGAAATCGGGAGCTGCCAAAGCTGTATCATGTCATCGACACTATTTATCATTGCCATAGACTGGGTGATGAGCCAAACAACAAAGGTTACATCAAGAAGCATCAAAGTGAACATCTTTCCTATACTGGGAGATCTTGTCGATGACATTGCATTGTTGTCACACATCAATAATCACATACAAGATAAGACCAACAAACTCCAGAAATATGCAACACAAATTGGGCTTAAGATCAACACAAACTAGACAGAGGTAATGACATTGAATATTGATCGACCAACATCAATAACTCTAAACAAATAATGCTTACCGTCAACTGAAAAGTTAACATACCTCGGCAGCACAGTAACAACTGATGGAAGTGCAGAAAATACATTACAAACATACTATCAAAACCCAGAACTGTACCTAACAAGTTACAAAATGTTTGGAGACTATGATAATATAGTACCAAGATCACCAAACTCAAACTTTACAATAGTTTTGTCATGCCTGTATTACTATATGGGTCCGAATGTTAGAGGATGACAGAGAAAGACCAACACAATCTGTCAGCTCTCCACACGAGAAGATTGAGGAGGATCCTTAGAATATTTTGGCTACACAAAATCAGTAACCAGGACCAACAGATACAAACAAGAAGACATGACCATAATAATAACAAAACGAAGGTGGAAATGGCTAGGTCATGTGATACGAAAAAACCAGGATGACATTTGTAAAACTGCCCTCTTTTGGACAACGGAGGGAAATCAAAAAAAAGAGGAAGAACTAAAATAACGTAGAGACGCAGAGTTGAAGCTGAGGCTAAAGAACATCAGAAGACATGTTGCACATTACAGACAAGAATGGAGGAACTTCGTTGCTGTCCTATACGACAGTGGGGTAAAGAGCAGTAAGTAAGTACTATAATTTCGATCTTTTAAATTGTCTATCCAAAACTGTTAGTGACCATTCCTCCCTAGAGTACACAAAAACTTTTTTTTTTGTTATTTGTTTATCATTTTTGAATTCTGAGTTTTTTCTCCGTGGGAATCAATTGTAGGCTTCGACTATTGCAAGTTGTCGATTAGCCAAGATGTATGAATTCAGTCATTGTAATATGTGGTTTCGAAAAAGAATATCTTTGAAAATCAAAATTTTACGGCAGAATGGCAACGGACGACTGACGTAAATTAAAACCCATATTTTGTGTATATGTTACAGTAAATGTGTGTAATTAGGAATTACGTGTAATTACTAAATTTTTTAGGAATTTCATGTAAAATACTAGGCGATTTAGGAATTACATGAAATTCCTAAAAAGTCTAGTTATTTCATGAAATTTGAATTTTACACACATTTACTGAATTTCAATTTTGATGAATAAACAATTATAGATCATGAAAATTTATGTATTCAGCAAACCAAATATATTAAGTAGCAAAACAAGACTTTGGGGCATTTTGAAAATATAACATTATGTTCTTTCTGTTGATTACTTATTTTTACACATGGTACTGTTATGACACAAAACACCAGCTTTGAAGCACTTGCAAGTTTCCTTTGTGCATTCAGATTTGCAATTACATTTCAAAATATTTTTTTCAATCCCCAAATTGATTGGTCTCTTGTTATTACCGTTGAAGAATCTGAAATGTTGACCATTTTGAAAAGCAGTGTTTTTCAAGAACATGGCAGAAATTGGTTCTTGGAGATAAGCCATGCAAAAAAAGCATTTTGGTTGGCATTCAAAGCTTTGTTATCTTACCATGTATCTTTGTGACGAAATTGTACCGACACTTTTGCATTGAAGCTGAAGAAATTGACGTTTTCAGCCATTTTGATGGCACTGCTGTTAACACACATTTAGTTCTTCCATTGCCCCTCCCCCTGCTGCAGGGATTAGGAATATACATCTAACGTGACAATACATCTAACATTAAAAGTTTCAGTGCCTTCCCTGGTTGCTTTTCTTGGACATTGTATCAGGTTGTTTCTCAAGATTTCTGTATAATAGTTTATCTGTAAATATTGCCTTGCTTTCTTGTGCCATTTTAACATGTACATGTAAATGGTTTGTATCAAATTTAACTCGTTATTTTGTAGAATTATGATAATCTCAGTTTTCAAAATACTATGTACATATGTAGTACAGACCAGATCTAAGACCCAAGAAACTATATTTAATTCATAAAGTAAAACATCTTCACTTCTTTGAAAGATAATCATGGACTATAACAGAGAATTACTCCTCAGAAAACTACTTACAGATATATTTTTTTTCTCTATAATAAATACCAATACATTGTATTTAAGTATAGCAATGTTATACATTTTAATCATTTGGTATAAGTGAATTAAGTGAAAGATTTTGATTCAGTAAATGTGTGTAAAATTCTTGAAAAATTTCAGTAATTCCGTGTAATTACTGACAAAATTTAGTAATTTCATGTAATTACTAGACCCTTTAGGAATTAAATGTAATTCCTAAATTTTCAGTAATTTCATGAAATTACTATTTACACACATTTACTGTAACTTATATACACCAACATTTAACAGATACAGAGTGAACTTAAGGAATATTCTTTTTTGTACTAAAGCTATTCCGGTAGTCTTTGCACATTTGTCTTGTTGTTAAATTAGCAACAGAAACGCCTAGGCCCTGCAAACTACACAGTACAATGAAAATGTAATCTATGACGGCAGACTGAAAAATTTCACCTAAAATACCAGTAATCCAGAATATACCCGAAAATGCACACAATCGTAGATAAAGTTTTCCGTGATCATACGATTGGGATTTCCTGACATGGCTCATCTTCATATTGTGACATACAACACGAACGATGATGGTAAACAGTGCTATCATATTTGTGCAGACAGAGAGTGCGATTGGAATGGAAACAAATACTACATTAGATAATAACCCTGTTGGAAAACACACCGACCCAGAATACCTAGCATCAAAGTTTGGGACCTCAAAATAGTCCATCAACACGCAAGGTGCTACAAAAACAACAGGTAAAATCAGACCGCTAAATGTTAATGACGGTTTTTTGCTTGACGAACTGTCACCTCCATGATTGGTGTTTGATTCCATTTTGGTAAGAACATAACATAAGTATGTAACAGCAATTGACATGAAGGAAAAGCTTACCAGCAAAAGATAATGAATAACAATGCCAATGACATAACAAACTAGTTGATAATCGTTGGCTCCTACACCAATCATGAATAAAATATTTGACAGACACATTGAGATTGAGAGGTTTTCAAGATTGTTACCGGGAACTGAACCGACTGTTCCAAATTTCCGTGACATAAATATTGATGTACATAAAGAAAAGACGGATATAGAACAACCTATGTATGTAATGATTTCCCTATTCTTATTATTGTGTTGAGTAAACTCTGGAAATGAAATCACTCTTTGACAAGTTACATTTTTCAGGAACATTGACCCATCAACAAAAACAGTATCGACAAGAAAGTTGGCACACAATGCAACAGCAAGTTTAGATGTTTCGTTCCAGTAAATTTGTCTATTAGACATCCACTCCTTAATCATTGGTTCTTCGCCATGCATGTTTCGGTATATCCAAAGCGTCCTCATTTTTCCGTCACCTTCAAACTCGTCTACAATTTCGATATTCTCCGAATAAACATGCACCTTTTCCATCTTTGGATGCACTGATACAATTGTCCGCCATTTAAATTTTGAAAATTCACTTTTACACAACAGTAGCATTCTTCCGATCATTGATCTTGTTATACGTAACTTGAATTGGTATTCAATAAGTGGATGTGTTACGTTGACCGTTTTATTCAAGCCTTCTGCGGATAGTACTATTATTGACGAGTTCAATGACAAAGTAGACACCAAACTGTAAAACACTTGTTTTAATATGGTAAGCTGTAACGGGGCTGTTGAAGTCAGATACAATTTCATCTTAATGGTAGAATTCGTGTATATTGGATTCTGCACACAAAATCCATAACCCTAAAATACAAGATACGATATGAAATTATAATGGGTGATTTTCTACAAATTCTGTTGATTTTTGATTCGGAAAAGGGGTGTAGATTTCAAAGTAATGTTCTAACAGATTGTTGTCGTAATTCAGTTAAAAATTAACACCGATAACTTTTTGTAGCCAGTTAATTTATTCTTTAGTATTATTATTATTATTATTTTGAATGTATTATTTTAAAGTTTCATTGAGTTGACCGAAGCACATTTTTAATGAAGCGCGTAAGCGCTTCATGTTGAAAATATGCGCCCGGTCAACACTTTCATAATCCCTATGAAACTTCAAAATAATATATTCAATTCTTATAATTACATTTTAAAACCAAACTATACATATAAAAAAAATATTTAACAGATAGTACATCATGTACATTGGGATTCTATATTTATAAATTCATCCGCCACGTGGTCATGTGGTCATAGTGTGTCATCGGAATTGCATGGGCATTTCACTTTGATATGCCACGTGAGCGATGTTCATCTATCAAATTGCAGAATTAAATGAATATGCATGAAATGTAATTATCATTATTTGGATTGCTGTGAAAGCATTCAACACAGCCATAAACAATAATCAGTAAACAATACGAGCGCAATATTTAACTTTCATCATAGAACAAATGTTTCGGCTCATACATAAATTGTCGAAATGTGCATATGCAGAAAGTAAATTCACAATAACTTCGGTATTTAGTTATATTACAAATATGGTCGTTGCAGTAAAAATCACATCTTATATTTACTTACATATCCCTTGACTCAACCAATCTACAAATTTAATAAATTACAGACCGTACCCATAATTTGTTTAATGAACTTGAAATATTTATGATTAATAGGGGCTACTTTAAGAGACAAACACTAGATTTTCAAGCAAAAAAACAAATTATGAAAAAAAATATTTATTTACATCTTTATATTCTGCATCCTTCAACAAGCAAAATACAGTCCCTACTGTAGAATTTGAATTTTCGATCCATACTGTGATTCAAGATTCAGTTTACTTAGTACTGGTATGAACATTTCTTTTCACTGCTCTTGAGATGTTACTGGAAACTACCACAATGAAAGGGGAGAAGGGGAAGTTTGACGGTTTAACTACAATTTCTTTAAAATGAGTGTCCCAAGTCAGGACTATTGCGGTTGACATTTATTCCGGTTTTGTTTTGCACAGGTCTACTTTGTCTTCTTGTCCTATAGTTTCGACTCTTAACAATTCTGTTCGGTAATTTTGTTACTACTCTCGTTTCATATTCAGGGAGTCGGTTCACTTTGTTCTTGTGAGATTGTTCACAGCAGAGATTGGGTAGATACGAACTTGTTCATATTCAGGGAGTCGGTTCACTTTGTTATTGTGAGATTGTTCACAGCAGAGATTGGGTAGATACGAGCTTAACAAATAAGTTAACGGACAAACGAGTGTTATGAAGCTGTCTTCTTTTGTAAAATAACACTTTCGTTGAAACATAAGAAAGGCACATTTAGATTTGGAACTTCGAACAGAGACTTAGTTAGTCGGGAACCATCACTAATTTCGCTACATGTCCACGGTCACTTTTTGTATGTTAGGTGAAATCTTCACACATTTGCAACTTCGGTTATAAACAAGTTTACGAGCTTGTTTTTTCATTTTTCACGTTTGCAAAAAATAAGTAATGGAATGATACTGAGTAAATGTCTCAACAAAAACATTGTAAAACCAAGCAATGGAACAACGCTTTTGTTGTTTTTGTTGTTATTCATCTTGAAGTCACCACGAGGCCTTCAACAATGACCTTTGCTCATAGTACATGTACGTTCAAGACGACCCATACCACCGGTTTGAGAGAAATTCATTGCTCAATGTCGAGTAATGTTACATCCATGTTTCAGTTTACTCGTGAATGCGATATCCTAAACAAACATAAACATTAACTGGCAAAGTGGTCTTACAATCGCTTTCATCCCTTGCCTGACAAAAAGACGAATAGCAGACAATTAAAATATATTATTCAAAACAACCAAAGGTAAATTATTGAGTCAATTGCAAGAAAACCTGACATAATGAAATCGTGAGATGTAGGCGCTACAATTAGGAAATTACAATGAATCAAAATGCCAAAATTTGAAAGTATGATAGTTATAGTTACAAAGACACCGTAACTGAAATATATCTGAAAAGAGCATACATTGCTCACACGGGGAATCTTTTTTCGAATCTACAATGGATTGACTAGTAAAACAGATAGTGTTCTTCAATTTACACATTTGCAAACCATTTCTAAAGTTTTGAAGTTAATTTTTTTCATTCAGGAAAAATGAAAGGATATGGAGTGAATGTACATGTGACAAAAACTCACATGATACATAGAAAACTCCAGTTTATCAAGGACAGGGCTTTTCTACATCTTGATGTCGCCTGAGGGTCTTCAACTAGAGGTGAACAATATTCACCCCCTCAATAAGAGAGATCAATAAGGCCCCTAGCGTGCACTTAAGTGGTATTCTTGACAAAAAGTATATCAATGTCACTCCCCACCCGCCATGGAGTGCCAACTTGGGTGATGCTCAGGGTTATCCAGCTGAAAGCACCGGGGTTACAAGAAGAGAATAAAAATGTTGAGCAACATCGATCGCAGCTAAAATATGTCATTGAAGCAACACATGTCGGGAGCGGTCAATGAGGAAAAAAGTAAAACCGGGCAATGTATGCCTACAAATATGTGTCATTAAGTAGCCCGACGAAAGACAAAAATAAGGACAAAAACAACATCGATAGACAATACGGGCCGCATCGAAATAGATGAAGGCAAAGCTTGCAGTGTTACTTAGGTTGAAAGGGCAAAAATTTAATACGTTTGCAACGACCGATTTGAAAAGTTGAAGTACGTTGCGTTTACCCCCATAAACTTTGTATGCCTTAAATAAGAAAAAGAAGGGAAACGGGGAATGTGTCAAAGAGACAACGACCCTAAGGGGAGCAATAACAACTCAAAGCCACAATAAGATCTTCAATGAACGGTGAGGTAACCCCACATCCAACGGTAGGTCGGAGTTGGCCCCTAAACAAAAGAGTAATCAAGTTCTGCGAAATAAGCATCTTCCTAGACTCCGATAGACATAAAGTGAACTAACTGGAAAACAGACAAGACACACAAAGGCTTAATAAATTTCCTGACTTAGGACAGGCGCAAACCTGCTGCGGCGGGGTTAAACTAGTTTTATTGGGCCCAAACCTTCCCCTATAGCCAATGTGATAAATAAAAAAACGATCGTAACAACAGTAAAATTCAGTTGGCAACAGGACTGAGTCAACTGTGAAAAATGAAACTGAAAGAACTAAATATACGGACATAAACATGAAATCACAAGAGACTACTAGCAGTTAACTGACATGCCAGCTCCAGACCCATTACCAACTGACAAATTAAGTTATGTACCCTCAGTATACAGCTTCCATCAAGATCCCTTCCTGTGAGGAGTTTAGCATAATGATTTCATGTATATACCGGAATACATAACCCGTGTCCATGCAATACTGATTTTAGAAATTTAGAATGTGTTTAGTTAAAATGCAAAGACCCTATCAAAAAATCAATGTTAATACCAAAGAAGGCCATACGTAATGACTTGACGACAATACCGTAATTATAACCCTTATGAATTAGACGATTTAAAGGCTTTATAAGTTTGTTAGGCGAGTGTAAGTATTTTTTAATTACCATAAAATAAGGGGTGTGAAATGCCAGCCTTGATAAGATGTTTACAGGTGGCATTGTATTTACGAACTAAGTCTTTATATCGATGATAAAATTTAGTAAAGGTTTTAACTAGTTTATGATAACGAAAACCTTGATGTAATAGTTTTTCAGTTATGAAAAGATTCCGTTCATTAAAATCGCAAACTTTATTACATACTCGAGCAAATCGAACAAGTTGAGATATGTAAACACCATATGATGGCGCTAATGGAACATCACCGTCCAGAAATGGATAATTAACTATGGGAAAAGAAAAATCGTCCCTTTTATCATAAATTTTAGTGTCTAATTTATCATTCGTTATATCAAAATTGATGTCTAAGAACGGACAATGATGATTATTAGAATTGGCTTTATTCAAAGTAAGTTCTTTAGGGTAGATGTCCTTATAATACGTATTGAAGTCGTCATTATTCAAAGTTAAAATATCATCCAAATATCGGAAAGTATTGTTAAACTTTTCAATTAAATGCTGTTTAGATGGGTCTTTGCTATGTTGGTCATAAACTGAGATTCGTAGCAGTACAAAAAGAGGTCCGCTATAAGTGGTGCACAATTGGTACCCATAGGAATTCCTATGACCTGGCGATAAATAGAGTTACCGAAACGAATGAATATATTGTCAAGTAAAAATTCAAGTGCTGAAATCATATCAAAACAAGTCCAATTAATTGAGTTCTTTTGTTTTGTATTACTAAAATGTGTTTGAAAGGAATTAGAACAAATATATTCACAATCGGATTTTTTGAATGCCCATTGAATAAGACGTCTGAATTTTTCCTTTATAAGATTATGTGGTAAGGTAGTATAGAGGGTAGAGAAATCAAAACTTTCAAGGGATTCGAAAGGGGCATTATAAGCATTTAATTTATCAAGAACTTCCAATGAATTTTTTACACTCCAAAAATGATTGATACCACTGTTTTCATATACTTTGTAACAGAAATTTATAACCAGGTTTTTAATAGCAGTCAAGGTATTAGTGAGTAAAATAGAAACTTTAGTAGTAGAACAGTGACTAGATGACAAAATGAATCTAGATTTATATGGCGTTTTGTGGAGTTTAGGAACCCAGTACATGGTTGGAACTGTTTTACTATCAGGTTTAGCCTGTAAAGATGTAGCTGTTAGAAAATGTATGTTTGTAATTTCATTTTCCGTTAATTGGGTTAATTCAAAAGTATTTGAACTGGTAATTTCTTTTTGGAGTACTTCTATATAATGTTTACGACTAACTACAATGATGTTATTCTTAAAATCTGGATAAACTATAATCTTGTAGACAAAACTTGTAATGTTAACTTAAATGATAAGCAAAACCATTTAAAAAAGGTGTAATAAATGATATATTTGTATCAGGGATATCGGAAATTGATTCAAAAATTTGATATAAAAATGGTTATTGGAGGTAGAATAAAACCAATAAACAGCTGCGCCAAGAGTGCATGATACGCCCGTCCCCACTTTAAAAGCAAACTGATTAAATGATTCTTGAAATTAAGAACTCCATATGATCAAACATGACAATGGACTTCTAATATGTATCAATTATTTCATCTGATGTTAAGCAGTAAAAATGTATATTGGTTTAGGGGTAGTAATGTCTTAAAATAAAAGATTTCAAAGTGTAGACAGAAATTACAATTTCATACTTTTTTGAAATAATCAAAGTCCTATAACTCTGGAACGAAAAATCCTACCACAAAATAAAACGATCGAGAGCTTTCTTCCGTCATATCCAACAATCTTGCAAAGTTTCAAGAAAAATGAATAATGCGTTCTCTAGCTAAAATATGACGTGTGGACGGAAATGGTATTTCATGCTTTTTTTTAAATAATCAAAGTCCCATACTCTGGAACGAAAAATCCATCGACAAAATAAAATAATAGGGAGCTTTCTTTCGTCATACCCAACAATCCTGCAAAGTTTCAAGAAAAATGATCAAGGCGTTCTCTAGTTAGAGTACGACATGTGGACGAAAATTGAGATTTCAAGCTTTTTTGAAATAATCAAAGTCCCATAACTCTGGAAAGAAAAATCAATCAACAAAATAAAACGATAGGGAGCTTCCTTCCGTCATACCCAACAATCCTGCAAAGTTTCAAGAAAAATCATCAAGGCGTTCTCTAGTTAGAGTACGACATGTGGACGAAAATTGGGATTTCAAGCTTTTTTGAAATAATCAAAGTCCCATAACTCTGGAAAGAAAAATCCATCAACAAAATAATACGATAGGGAGCTTCCTTCCGTCATACCCAACAATCCTGCAAAGTTTCAAGAAAAATGATCAAAGCGTTCTCTAGTTAGAGTACGACGTGTGGACGGACGGACAGACGGACGGACGGACACCGATATACCATAATACGTCCCGTCAAAGACTGGCGTATAATAACCGAACAGGAAACACAATGTAGAACTAAAACGGACAGTGGTTAGATACAACAAAACAGTAAGTATAGTGAACGAAGACATGAAAATATTGTTTATATGACAAGAAAATTGTCAAAGGATAGCTCATTCATGTAAAAGAAAACCCGTTGCAATCACTACTTTGACGTGAAAACGAAAATAATATTGAGAGTGGATAGGATTCATGCTTTCTGTACCTTGAAACAAATCCGCCGAAGCAAAATGTCATGAATGTATAACCTTCCCTGGAATTCAACGTACAATATGGATTTCTTATAATTCTAAAGTCTGTAAGGCCTGATTTTGCCCCCACTAAAGGGTTAATCGCATAGTCTGTACATGTTTGTGAATCGTTAATAGTTGGTTGACTGTAAATCAAACATGACCTTCCTTCGATTCCAATAGGTGGTATGAATTCAAATTTGACCTCTGGATCAGAAAGGAGTATTGAAAGTTGTTGATCTGTTGTTAAATCCATGTGTCTTTTATTTATATATTTTTCATTTACTGCTGTAATCTTTATCTGAAAAAGTGTGTAGTCGTAAACATTATTACATTCTGCACAAAATTTATTGGCATAGATAGTGCCATAATTGTCTGCGACATAAGGGCCTGCAATGCTTATGTTATATTCACATTTTTCTGAGGAGTCATAAACTGTATCATTTCCGAGGCATTTATCTATTATAAATATTCCCATAGAGAAAAGTCCCTCTGTTTTTAAGACAGCACACTTGTAAGGACCTAGAATTTGGTTTGTGTCGGCTGCAAAATTTGAATCCAAACAACAATCTCCATAAACAGGACATTGATCGTCACATTTACAAAAGTGATATTTCAGTGATATATACTTCGATACAAAGTCGCACGTTCCTTGTTTTGCACATCTGTCATTGAGTGAGAGTAAATACATTTTATCCTGTTCACTTGTTGTCCATCTTTCCGTGGCAATGTTTAGATCGTCTGTTTGTCCAGATATCTTTCTTTGGAAATCAGAAGTGTTGTCAGTTATCCTGGATGGTAACACAGTTGTAAGTATAAAATTCGAAGGGTTTTTTGTAACTCTCATCGAAGATGCATTTGCATCTGTCGAGGTCATAATGAATGAATTATTTTGCTGATCAGAAACTATGTTTTCTACTTTGAATGACTGTGTAATCGAATCTGTTTTAAATAGAATAGTTGATATTCGTTGGCCCTCAGAAGAATGTTCTTTTTCTTTATACGATGATATGGTTGTATCTATATAAGTCCGACCCTGCTGATGACCGGGAGTGTTTTCAATTTCCACGTTATCCTTTCTGATCGTTGTGAATTCAGAATCATTGACACTGATTTCACCTGATCCATTTACTGCCAATCTGTCAGGTGTACTTGATAGAAGTAAAGTGGAGTTCGGCAGATCAGTCGTGTCAGTGTGTAAAGTTGTGGTATAACCAGAAATTGTGCTGTCATTGGTCATTTCATACATCGTATGGTGTTGTTGTGGTTCTGTGGAACCAGAAGTCTCATTATACTGAGGTTTACTTGTACTTCCTTTGTACAATGTTAAACATACCACTTTGAAAATAAAAATACGAGTTTTCCAGTGCAAAATCATTCTGACTGCTATTCTGAAACTTCAGGAACGTCAATTTACATCAAACCAAGTTTTCATTGTGTAAGTCATGATTTGTTTCAGGATTCCAGATGTTTATTTCTCCTTTTATACTGGTCACAGACAAATAACCTCATTTTGATAAATCATGTCCCTTCGCATGTCAAGCAATTATCTTATTTGTGTATTTAAATAGTCATATTTATTTGTGTTGCTGTGTTAAATTGCCATTTTTTTCCAATATCTGTGCATTAATAAAATTGCTCCTTGATATGAAATATATCCTAATCAAGTAAATGGAATAATATGACTAGTCAATTGTATAGTGACAGTTTCAATTGGGGTCCAGCTGCCTTTTCTATCGATAATTTTTGAAGCAAAATATAAATGAATTGTACATCTCTGTATCAGGTTTGGTGCCACTCAGAAGCACATATATCATAGTTTGTGTTTATGAGTTTTTGCAGTTCGGTTTGATTTTCTTCTTATTTCTTATTTTACAGTTTATTGTTATTTTTTTTTTAATTTTGTCTGAAAATTAACAAGAAACTATAGTTGCTACTTCTTATACAATGATAGTGGGTTTTTCATGTAATATGCCAAAATACGTCCCAGTGTTAAAAGGCATAATGCATGACCCAAAGGGGAGTGCATTATGCCTTCTAACCTTGGGACATATTTTGGCATATTACACGGAAAACCCAGAATTATTGTTATTACTCTGAATGTTTTTTTTTTTTTTTTTACAAATTATGTCATGTAATTAGTAAGAAAATGGATATACATAGTTATTAATTTCAACCAAATCAGAAAAGACTGACAAACCTCCCTTGTAAAAAGTGCCCAGATGAACAGGAATGAAATAATTGTCAATCAAGAAGAGAGCTCCAGATCGAAAAGGGGGGGGGGGTTCCAGTTAGAAGTGAAAGGAAAAAGCAGAGCGAGGGGTGAAAATTTTGGCGGTATTTCTTAGTAAAACATCAGGATATTCACTAAAAAATACAGGATTGTCCAAAAAAAGGGGGATTCAAAACCCCCTTTGGATCCGCCAAGTGAGCATGTGAGTGATCCCAAACTCTATTACATGGTATAGGTCCCCATACTGGTACTCCATACCAAACTGCTGGGATACATGGTTCCCGAGAAAACTGTGACATAAATTTTTGTGACGTCGACACCATCCGACAATGCAAGTCGACGGATAAGTAATCCCTATATCTAGCCACTGTGTGAAAGCAGGCAAAACAAAAATAACTATTCAAATTACAGAACCTTAGTGAGCAGGCTCACATACCCCACGCCCCCACATATCGGATAATCCTGCATTATCTAAAAATTATGCACAATCATCCTGTAAAACTGTAGGATTTATCTGGGCAAATAGTGTACCCTATAAGCATTATCTCGCCTAAAAATGTCCGAGTTCAACAAATGCATTTTTTTGGTGAAAAATCACCAAAATCAAAATCCAAGAAGCATGCGCATCTTCAATATCTGCAAAATAAAAACTCCCTTTTTTAAAAAACTGAAGGATGAATTATCCGGACAAATGATGTACCCTGTAAGCATTATTGTGCCTAAAAAGTTCAATAATGCATATTTTTGTAAATAATCAGCAAAAATCAAAATCCAAGTAGCATGCACATCTTAAATGTATGAACAATCAATCTGCAAAATCAAAACTTCCGAACTTAAAAACTGTAACAAGATTTATCTGGACGAATGGTGAACCCTATAAGCATTATCTCGCCAAAAATGATTAAGTTCAACAAGGCATATTTTTGTAAAAAATCAAAATCCAATTAGAATGCACATCTTTGATATATATATACAATCAATCGGCAAAATTAAAATTTGGTACCTTAAAAACTGAGTTATCCGGACAAATGATGTGCATGTACCCTATATGCAATATAATGCATAAAAATGACAAAGTTCAACAATGTGTAGTTTTCTGAAATTATCAATAATCAAAATCCAAGTAGCATGCACATCTTTGATATGTGCACAATGATATTGCAAGATAAAAACTTCCGACTTTAAAAACTGTAGGAGGATTTATTCGGACAAATAATGTACACTAAAACCATTATCTCCCCTAAAAATGACTAGGTTCAACAATGCATATTTTTATAAAAAATCAGCAAAAATCTAACTCCAAGTAGCATGCATATCTTCAATGTATGCACAATCAATCTGCAAAATAAAAACTTCCTAACTTAAAAACTGTAGTAGGAGTTATCCGGACAAATGATGTACCCTATAAGCATTATCTCGCCAAAAAATGACTTGAGTTCAACAATGCATATTTTTGTAAAAAAATATGCAAAAATATAAATCCAAGTAGCTTGACCATCTTTGATATATACACAATCAATCTGCAAAATAAAAATTTGGTACCTTAAAAACTGTAGGAGGAGTTATCCAGACAAATGATGTACCTTTTTGCATTATAATGCATAAATATGACTAAGTTCAACAAAAATTGATTGATTGATTAGTTAGAGTTTAACGTCCAATGAGCAATATTTCAGCTATATCAGGACGAGAACAAGTTAATCAATTCAAAACAAATTGTAAGTAAAAGAAAGAAATAAGGGACAACCGGGGCAACGACTTTTGATTGCCACTGGAAAAGGGGAGAAATGGGTAGGGGCAGGAAATTTAGCCTTCTATACGACACCCAGTGCGTCTGCTCTCTTTAGAGAAATATAGAATGGGTCTTTATACTGCATGGAGCGTGGCGTTTCTCCTCACAGTTTGGCTACAATGGTTCGCGGTCAGGCTTTCCGTATTATGACCTGACTACCCCGCAAAGACAGGGCATTCCCCTATCCACCACCTGGGGACGTGCCCGGCAGCTCTGTAGCCAAAGCCCCTGAAAACCTATTCAGGTGCCGGGTCAACAAAAATTATCCTAAATCAAAAATCCAAGTACCATGCACATCTTTGATATTCGCACAATCAACCTGCAAAATAAAAACTTCCTATCTCAAAAACTGTAGGAGGAGTTATCAGTACAAATGGTGTACCTACTTGATGACAGACGGACAGATGGAATGAAGAATGGACTGAAGCACCAGTCAAAAACTATATACATTCAGAAACTTTGCTGCATGGTGTATAAATAAAAAACTCCTATGACTTAGCACTCAGAAGATATACTCAATGTTCCTGTTTTCAGAAAATATAGTTATATGCCAAGGTCAGGGTCAAAAGGTCCAATGTTCTCTAACTTATTGAAAGGTATTCAAAAGAATACACAAGGTATACACAAGCAATGTATGAAAGCCATATCAGACACCAGTTGCCATTCAAAAATACCGGTATATCTAACGTTAAAAGTTTGTATACAAACAGTCAAACAGAAAGACAGACAAAAAACTATGCTCCCTCTGCAAAATTAAACTACTCAGCAGATAAAGTGCCTTTTTATGGTAAACCAGGACTGCATGATCAAACAATGTAGACTATATGCACACAGACAGCTATCCCCCTCAACTTTTAATGGGGATATAAAAATTATGTTTGAATCCTCATGAATATACTGAGGCATATCTGCAAATTTGGTCAAAATGAATCAAGCAAAAGAAGATGCAGATAATGCTGCAATTTTTGCAAGACCAAGATAGTGATACTGCACTGGCTGCAGGCAACAGACAAATAATACTGGGGAAGTGTATGAGAGTTCAGAAACAAGAATGATTTCTATTGTTTTATTATCAATTGTAATAATACTGACAAATATACAAATATCACAGAAAATAAAACAATGTATACTTTAACAACACCAGTCTAAATATAAAGGGCAGTAAGTAAATAAAGTATATGATAACATAATCTCAAAGATGATTTGAAATTGAAATATGTTTCTCTGCTACTATTGAAAAAATATACTTCAGTGAAACCTGTCAACTGAACACACTTGGGATCATTTTTACCTCTAAATATGTCTGCTAAACACAGCTTTGTATTCAGTTTACCCAGAGCTTAAGTTTGTCAGGTTTTTCAATTAATTTACTCATGGGCAAAGTTTGACAGGTTTGTTAGTTTAATCAACGTCTTAATTTGACTGGTTTGTCAGGTTAATCAGGCTCCAAATTAGTCAGGTTTTCAGTTTACTAATGACCAAGTTTGACAGACTTTAGTTTAGGATGTGCCAAAATTTGACAATTTTCAGTATTTGTGGGACCAAATTTGACAGGTTTTTCAGTTACACAGTGTCCAAATCTGACAGATTATTCAGTTTACTCAAGGACCAAGTTTGAAGGTCTTTCATTTACTCAGGGCCCAAATCTGACAGGTTTTCAGTGTACTCTGGCCAAAATTTTACATTTTTTTCAAACTTGGACTGTTTGTAAGTTTACGTAGGTCCAAATTTGACAGGATTTTTAGTTTACTCAGGGCAAAAGTGTGATGTATTTTTAGTTTAGGCAGCACCCAATTTGACAGGTATTTAAGCCTAATCTGGTGCCAAATTTTACAGTTTTCAACTTACTCTGGGACTAATCTGACAGGTTTTTCAGTTAGACAGGGCAGATGTTTGACAGATTTTCAGTTTACTCAGGCCAAAATTGGACCTGGTTTTCAGTTTAGGCAGGACCACAATTTGATATTTTTTTCAGTTTACTATGATCCAAACTTTGGCAAGTTTCATACATTTCATATATTTATAAGTCAAACCACATTTAAAATATAAATATATATAAATATATTTTGAACTTAAAATGGATAAGTATATTTTTTGTACCTGTTTATGAAAATATTGTGAACATTTCCCTGTATCCTGATATTTAAAATTATCTATACTATATAAAAATACTTCTATAAAAAGACTAGTCATTAAAAACGTACATTTTTAGAAAAAAAAAGTTTTAAAAAATAGAACTATTAAAAATGTATGAAGAACAACAGTAATAGATAATCACAGACAAGAATGGCCAGTGAAAGTGTAAATGATTGTTTGTTTACATGATTTATATAACAAATTACAACTGTAAACCTTTAAAAGGTTTTAAATTTTCCATATAAATACAACCTAGGGCATATAAAAAGCATCACTCCTGATTCTAGTCTAGAAATGATCGATTCTGAAGCAAGACATCAATTACAATGGCAGTTAAAGTGCTTAAGTGGGAGTTGGTAGAATACATGGACAAGTTATGCTTTATGCATTAACACTTACCAAACGGGCTGTGGCTTAGATTAGATGTCAAAGCTTATTTAAACTTGCTTAATCAAAATACTTTTAAACATTCATCTTTAAATTGGATTCCCATAATAATAAAAATTTTCTTTCAAGTATGAATCTTACAAACCATTTATCAAAACTGACTTTCTTATTCTATTCTACTTTTTCTAGTTGGACTATTCATGCAGTTCCAATTTCAATAATCAACTAACCAAGTCCCTTCGAATAATTAAAACATATCTATGAAATTAATTCAAAACCTCAAATATATAAGAAAAAATAGACCATTTTTCCTAAAAAAAATATTTTTTAAAAAAAAATTACATTATCACAGTTGACAACATACTTTACTAGTTTAGAGTGTGCATAATTTAATGTATGACACCAACATCACCATCACTGATTCTGAAAGCATGTTTACATGTATTTTGTAGAATAATATGTTTGCCTGTTTGGTTTATCACTTCACATTATATGACAATATATTACCATATAGGTATATTTCTTTTCATCTGATAATGGCTGTATTGATCAGAATTTTCCACACTAGTCTAACCAACATAAAAACTGTACAGACTTAATGCTTTTAAAAATGACAACTTGTTAAAAAACAGCAAATCATTTATCCTTGGCTCCAAGATATGGCAATTCATTAAAATGGACAATTTTAGTTTTTGCAGTGGCAAATCAACTTACATGTATGTCATTTTTAATTAAAAATCAAGAAATTTGTTTTGAAATATTCTGAAATTAAAATTCTGATGCAAACTACATGTTGTTAAAATATTTTAAAATTAATATTTCATTTCTTAAAAGACAAAAGCACTAGTATGTGAATGTGTGATTTTTGTTGCACATTTTCTTATAACAATTTTCACAAAAGAAATCGCTAACACAGAATTGTACCTAGTACCTACATCCAACAGCACTAGCAACAGGGATACTAATGAAAAATTGCTTGTTGATTTATATACAAATCAACTGGAGCTACACAGGCAAAAGGCTAGCACAATCCATCAGAGGTTACTTTCAACCTTGTATTAAAAAGATTATTTCAGATATTACAAAATTGCAAAGGCACAATGAACTGGTTAACAATAAAAGCTCAAGTGTAGTTGTGATTATTGGTGCAGAACATATACTATGAATAATCTTAATATATGCAATATAAGCTTTAAATCCTTTACATTACTCAAATGTCTGTAGTCTTATTTACACTGCTAATACTGACAATTATTGTTTCATGTCAATTATCTAGTGCATACTTGCTCAAAGGAGTAAATAATCACATGAGAGATAAATGAGAGAAATATGCGGGATGACTTCTCATGACTACTCACACGTAATGACGCTGTATAAAAAATAATTTACTATGTAAACATTCATTTCAAGGATGCTGTAAATATGCTCTGATAAAGTCATTATAACTAATGTGTCCATCCATGTTTTTATCATAGTAAGATAGAAGATGAAAAAATTCCTCCTCAGACAAATTTACATTATAATATCGAAGAATTTGACGAAATTGTAAAGAGTCAACAACTCCAGAGTTTACACTGTCAACATTACGGAAAGCTCTCCTCATTTCTTTCCAGTTATCTAATATACAGTCTCTGACTCTAATCATTGCATCAAAGAAGTTCTCACTCGTATGACCAGCCGACATCTGTAAAGTAAAAATAAATGTTAAATTCCCGGAAGTGTTCAAGAAGACAACCTAAATAACATTTGATTCCAGTTGAATATATCAACAATCCCTTATCATATAAATGACATCCCCAAAGATAGATTGCTATAGTATAACTTTACTAAAAAAAGTAAAAAAAAAAACAACTTGGAAATGGCCCAATTATGCACTTTAAAATTGAATTTTAAAAACCTATAAAAATCATTTCCTTAGCAAAAAATGTGACATATATTTCCATTATATTGTTGCGGAAATGGGGTATGCCAAGCGGTCATGTACATTTACCCTACATTTACACAACTGGTCTAAAATACTGTATAAAAATCAAGAAGTGCTAAAAATATTTAATTTATTATGCAGTAGTAATTTCACTTCGATTTAGAACAATTTACAAAATATATGTATCACTGCATTTCAAAAAATCATAATGTTAGCACTTGTCTAATTAACTTTAACAATAATAATAATTTCTCCCCAAATAACATGGGAAATTCACGATATAAAAGGGTTAATCTAACTTTGGGAAATTCATCCCTAATTTAAAGCCAGATTCTCAGTTAAACTTACAAGATCTCAGGAAATAACTCCTTTATTTAAGATCTAACCCAACAATTTGGAACCTAAATTAAACAGAATTCAGTCCTGAGACATCAAATCTCTTGTGGAACAGAACTTGCAATTTAGGGTAAAACTTTACTAAAATCCAAATAAAATTCACTGAAATATCTATAAAATATCAATTACTGCCAAATAATGTCTGGATAAATAAGAAATATAGTTATTCTTAAAATCATCCCATAAATATTCCTCTGTCAAAAAGACCCACCTTGTCCCGTTAAAAATCAAAAGCAGAACTAATTCAGTGTTAAAATTATGTCATAAACTGCACTTAAACTGAACGTTAAACTTTTGCGCCAAATTTAAAGGTAGACAACTCTGTAATAAAATAAATGTAAACACGACATGTGCTAACAACGATATCAAGGATTTACGATGATTAACAACTCATTAATGACACAGTAAGCAATTGAACTTATGAAAAGACTCTAACTGATCTTATAAGAAGTATTATAGAGTATTTAATCCAATTTTACTTATGAATGACTATAAAATTAACTTGAGAAGTCAAAGAATTTTCATTGCGATACCGGCAATTAAAAAGTAAAGAACACACGAACTTTTGTCATAACAACTATTAATTGTAAGCGATACTTTGAACAGTCATAAATACATGTTAGGTCATTAAATATAGACAACTTTCATTTTCACAACACTATGAATAATTTTATAAATGAACTTGCAAACTTTGTACTTTTCATCTGCATAAAAGTACAAAGCTAGCTTACGCCTATAAGTTGTGAAACGCAAAAAAAAAAGACCGTCCAAGGTTAAGCTTAAATAGGACAAAATATATTGTGTTTCCTACTTACTGAAGCCCTGGTTGGTGGTAAATGTCGTCTTGACATCAGATTTGTGCCCTCTTTTGGTTTGAGGGACAATATAAAATGACGCAAGAACTCAACATATGAAAATGTTCCGTTTTCCTTCAAGTCATACTTTGTCATCAAATCATAAAACTCTTCCTCTGGCATGTCAACGCCATTGTTTATCAGGATATCTAAAAAAAAATCAATAATAATTAAAAAAAAAAGAGATGTTCACATTCAATTTACTTTTCTCTCATGATTAACTATCTTTTCACCTCTTCTACTATTTCTTGGACACCATTGTAATGTAACTAAAAGAACTTATCTACTTTAAATTTTGAAGTATACAAGTATACATATCTTAACAGAGGCATTGAATTTCATTGATGTAACATGTACAATTCTGAACATAAAATTAATGCTCAAAATTATTTATTTTCTGTAGATTGCCATTATTCTTCCTGCCTTTGACAGCGACAGACATAGAAATAAGCTATATACAATTTCAAAATTCATTATGCTTATAACAAATTTTTTAATGTTTTTGATTTTCTGTCAGGAACATATGCTATTCAAACAAAAAATTGTATAATTATATTACCATATATTTTTTAAATCAAATTATATCTTAAACTATCTTTTGTGTTCTTTCATCTTGATGACTAACCGTTCTATGTCATCTTCATGAAAAGAAAAATGGTCTTATCTGATTAAAACTTAGTGCAATTACAAAGTTAACCCTCATCCTTAAAAAATACTTTGTTTTAGGTCTTTATCACGTTAACATGTATCTGACAAAACAAACAGTATTTTACAAACCTCTCAGCTGTTCAACAGTGATTGTTCCAGTATTTTCCTTGTCTTGATTTCTACAACTTCTCTGTATATCCTTCCAGTTTTTAAATATGGTATTCTTTAATCTATTTTCTACACCTTCAGCATTTACTAATGGGGTGGATAAACGAGAACGTGCACGAGACATCAACATCCTGCTTCCAGTACGACCAAAATCTAACTGTAAAAACCAGATATCAAAGAAAGTTAAAAATACATGTGATGGTTCTCTGTATGTGTCAAATAACAATATATCTCCATTGCTTAAAATTCAAGAATGTCTGCAATTTTGATTTCCAGTTTTCTACAACCAACTGTAATGCCTAATATTTCTTTATAATTGCTACTGTCTGAATGATAATGTATGTTTTGTTCTTATGCCAAAAGCAATATTACACAATATTACAAGAAGTTACGGCCTTATTTCGGTAACTAGTACATGTACTTGTGGTCTTGGTAATTGATACTCCTTATCTAACTTGTTGCAATGTTACTAGACAAGTAGCAAAACTCATAGACTTTTCTTGATCGATTTGCCAACAGAGTCACTCTCATAGTTGTGTCCAACAGAAAAAGTCTTGTGAAAAAAAACGAAAAAAGTTTTTAAGATAGATCGACACTAATACAAACTGTGCACATCAGTGGCGCATATTGCGAAACACAAGTTGGATATGAAATTGACTTGATTTTCAAGCCAGAATATTCCTTATTGGTCTTTTTATTGTGACGTCATAATAGATTGACATACACTGTCCCGCTAATTAGCTCTCTTTTCCCGTAAGTATTGTCCATTTCGTAAACTATATAAAATATCTCTCTTAATCAAACCATGACATATAGAATTTTTCAGCTCAACCGATATCTGAAGTGTATATCTCTAAAATATCAAAGAATAAAAAAAACTATCTGATATTTAGATTATATGAAAGCTAAACACTAAGCATGTTCTCACAGTTCCCTATACATTCTTTGTAAATACTGATGAAAAATACTGAATTTGGCCTGATTTTCAAAGCCTGATAACAGAAAAAGATGATCGGTGTCATATAATTTTGATTTTATTTTTCGAACAAATGAATTAAGACCTACAAAATATCTTCAAATAAAAAATTCTGTCTGATATTTTTATAAGCCTCCTTAAACAGCAAGTCTTGCTATACCTGTATTTACTTTCCATCAACAATGCATGTTCTGGAAATTTTTTAGAAAATCATTTAGATAATACACATGTAAATGGAAAATATACTGTTTCAAAAAAAAATGAGGGAAAATATTGATATGGTGTAGACCTCATTTTTCCAGATAGACTGTGGACACAGGATATGTCTCGCCCGCCCCTTGCATCGCCTTAATTTGCACATTGATCTACTGCAGCAGGAATAAAAATAAAATATAATCTTTAACTGTGTTTTCAATTTCCTTGGAAAAAAATGATGTGATCACTCATGCATGACTAAGGAGCCAGGGCCAACATCTGGGCGTGGAATCGGTATGTACTTCCCAAGACGCAACTGCATGTCAAATATCAAGTGCCTAGGGCTACTGGTAAAGGCTGTACAAACTGCTTGCTAAAAGCTTTAAAAATTCATTCATGCGTGACTTAGGGGCCAGGGCCACCATCCGGGCATGGAATCAGAATGTACTCCCCAAGATGCAACTGCACATCAAATATGAAGTGCCTGGGACTACTGGTATAGGCTGTACAAACTGCTTGCTAAAAACTTAATGTGATCGTTCATGCGTGACTAAGGGGCCAGGGCCACCATCTGGGTGTGGAATCAGCATGTACTCCCCAAGATGCAACTGCATGTCAAATATCAAGTGCCTAGGACTAATGGTATAGGCTGTAAAAACTGCTTGCTAAAAACTTAATGTGATCGTTCATGCATGACTAAGGGGCCAGGGCCACCATCCGGGCGTGGAATCAGTATGTACTCCCCAAGACACAACTGCATATCAAATATCAGGTGCCTAGGACTACTGGTATAGGCTGTACAAACTGCTTGCTAAAAACTTAATGTGATCGTTCATGGGTGACTAAGGGGCCAGGGCCACCATCCGGGCTGGGAATCAGTTTGTACTCCCCAAGACGCAACTGCATATCAAATATCAAGTGCCTAGGACTACTGATATAGGCTGTACAAACTGCTAAAAACTTAATGTGATCATTCATGACTAAGGAGCCAGGGCCACCATCCAGGTGTGGAATCGGTATGTACTCCCAAAGACAGAACTGCATGTCAAATATCAAGTGCCTAAGTCTACTGGTATAGGCTGTACAAACTGCTTGCTAAAAACTTAATGTGATCGTTCATGTGTGACAAAGGGACCAGGGCCATCATCCGGGCGTGAAATCGGTATGTACTTCCCAAGATCAACAGCATATCAAATATCAAGTGCCTAGGACTACTGGTATAGGCTGTACAAACTGCTTGCTGAAAACTTAATGTGATCGTTCATGCGTGACTAAGGGGCCAGGGCCACCATCCAGGCGTGGAATCAGTATGTACTCCCCAAGACGCAACTGCATGTCAAATATCAAGTGCCTAGGACTACTGGTATAAGCTGTACAAACTGCTTGCTAAAAACTTAATGTGATCGTTCATGTGTGACTAAGGGGCCAGGCCATCATCCGGGCATTGAATCGATATGTACTCCCAAAGATACAACTGCATATCAAATATCAAGTGCCTAGGACTACTGGTATAGGCTGTACAAACTGCTTGCTAAAAACTTAATGTGATCGTTCATGCATGAATAAGGGACCAGGGCCACAATCTAAGTAGGGATTTGAGTTATACCCATAATAATGCAACTGCCCATCAAATACTATGGACCTACAACTAACATAAGCTTGTTAATTCACAACAGTTTGCAATTGTTAAACAACTTTTTTAAACTTGGCCAATATTTTCTTCAGTAATATTACCTGTGTCATTGATCGACTCATTGCTCTTGATGGAGCACGAGCACCTGCTACAGTAGATGCTGGTCTCTGTAAATTTGGTTTTACAACATTTTTCTCTGCTGAATATCTCCTAAGGAATTCTTTATAATCTAAATTTCCAAAATCATTGACAGGTAAACTACACCATAATGTTTCAAACTGAAATATAATAAAAGTTTTAGTTTGACATGTGTGTGTATATCACAGCATAGATCAAATACTTTCTTTTGTCCTATAAATATCAATTATAAACAAGCCTTACCTGAAAATATGGTACTAACAAGCAGGATGACAGGAAATCTGATAAACCATGGTATCCTGATAACAGGAAATCTGATATAACATGGTATCCTGATAACAGGAAAACAAATATTACATGGTATCCTGATAACAGTATTACATGGTGTCCTGATAACAGGAAATCTGATATACCATAGCATACCGATGAAAGGAATTTTGTTTTACCATTGTATCCTGATAACAGGAAATCTGATAACCCATGGTATCCTGATAACAGGAAATCTGATAAACCATGGTTTCCTGGTAACGGCAAATCTGATAAACAATGGTATCCTGATAACAGGAAATCTGATAAACCATGTGTTGTGCACAGGGATTTTGAAGATCGTCAGCGCGTCAAAAACTAACGTTGATTCCCGGACTTTTGTGTGTGACGTTGATTTCCGCCGGAGAATAACGAACGTTGCCTAAATGGTGGTTTGGCATGAACACAGGACGTACTATTTGAGATAAGTACCAGCTGTTAGATGCAAAGCCATTAATAACTGATGTTTTATATTTGTATTTATATGCTGCAGAATGATAAGTAAATTTTATATTTTGTAATCGGTTTTATTTTAAATGCAGAAGTCCCGTGAAAATACTTTGTTGTGAACTTTATAGTATATTTAACCGCTCAGCCTATATCAAGTTCACTTCAGTTGGTGGCAGTGAAAAACAATCCATGTTTCGAAGTAAGAAAATAATGTTTATAGTGCCAATTTTTTTTTTAGAGGTGAGAAGAAATGGTTATTTAATACGTTATACCTTGTACTTGTGCAAAGTTTTAATCTACGCATACATTTTTACCATATTTTGTGAACTATATGATGCCGAGTTACAGGACTGACCCTACGTTACATGAAATCGGTGTATTGGAATATGATGGAGAACTTCCTTTCGAAGCATTTTGGATGCAATTTTCGATGATAGCAAATCGTTATTACTGGAGCCCAGAGGATATGTTATACTATTGTATTATTTCAATGCGCGGTAAAGCCTTGGAATATATATCTTACTTACCAAATGAAACTAGAATGGACATATCAATGTTATTTTCGGCAATGAAAAGACAGTTCGGGACGTTAATACACCTGATATGTATAGACTCGAACTAAATAACGTTAAAAAAGAACACAACGAGAACATTCAGGAATATGTGTGCAGGGTAGATGTGATGGTTCGGAAAGGCTTCCCAGGAATTTCTTTGGAATTACATTGTCAACTTACTACTGAGCATGTATTGCGTGGATATCCGAATTCTGACATTTCATACAAAGTTACTGTTAAATGTCCAACATCAGTATCTTCTTTAATTGAAGATATTTTATGGCATGAAATGTGTCAGAAACATTATTCTTTGAATGGTTATAATACAAAACTTTCATTGCATGATATGAACAGAAAAGACAACAATAGAAAAAGTGACATGTGTTATAGTTCTCTTAGTACTAATACAGAACGACAGATAGAAATCGGAAGTAAAAGGAGAGTTCGTTGTTCATTTATAAATTAAATGGTCATTTACGGAGAGCGTGTCCACACAGAAAGCAACGGTTGTACGAAAAACTTTCAAATGTTGAGAAGCCAAAATTAAATTTGAATGAATGTGACAGTGCTATACCAAAAAACATCTATAATGTATGTAAATACCGTTTATCAGAAGGTATTGAGGTGATCAGTAAAAGTAACGGGTGTTATGGTGGAGGACAATTGTATAACATTTACAATTTCGAGGACGAAATTATTTTTCAAAAGGGGAGCAGTGTTGTGCACAGGGATTTTGAAGATCGTCAGCGCGTCAAAAACTAACGTTGATTCCTGGACTTTTGTGTGTGACGTCGATTTCCGCCAGAGAATAACGAACGTTGCGTAAATGGTGGTTTGGCATGAACACAGGACGTACTATTTGAGATAAGTACCAGCTGTTAGATGCAAAGCCATTAATAACTGATGTTTTATATTTGTATTTATATGCTGCAGAATGATAAGTAAATTATATATTTTGTAATCGGTTTTATTTTAAATGCAGAAGTCCCGTGAAAATACTTTGTTGTGAACTTTATAGTATATTTTACCGCTCAGCCTATATCAAGTTCACTTCACCATGGTATCCTGATAACAGAAATGTGATATACCATGGTATTCTGATAATAGAAAGTCTGATATACCATGGTATCCTGATGAAAGGAATTTTGTTATACCATTGTATCCTGAAAACAGGAAATCTGATAAACAATGGTATCCTGATAACAGAAATGTGATATACCATGGTATTCTGATAACAGAAAATCTGATATATCATGGTATCCTGATGAAAGGAAAATTGTTATACCATTGTATCCTGATAACAGGAAATCTAATATACCATTGGATCCTGATAACAGGAAATCTGATACATCATGGTATACTGATGAAAGGAAATCTGATATACCATGGTATCCTGATGAAAGGAATTTAGTTATACCATTGTATCCTGAAAACAGGAAATCTGATAAACCATTGTATCCTGATAACAGGAAATCTGATAAACCATGGTATCCTGATAACAGGAAATCTGATAAACCATGGTTTCCTGATAACAGGAAATCTGATATACCATGGTATCCTGATAACAGGAAATCTGATATACCATGGTATGCTGATGAAAAGGAAACCTGATATACCATGGTATCCTGATGAAAGGAAATTTGTTATATCATTGTATCCTGATAACAGGAAATCTGATAAACCATGATATCCTAATAACAGGAACTCTGAAAAACCATGGTATCCTGATAACAGGAAATCTGATAAACCATGGTATCCTGATAACAGAAATGTGATATACCATGGTATTCTGATAATAGAAAATCTGATAAACCATGGTATCCTGATAACAGGATATCTGATATATCATGGTATCCTGATGAAAGTAAAATTGTTATACCATTGTATCCTGATAACAGGAAATCTGATATACCATGGGATCCTGATAAAAAGAAATCTTATTTACCATGTTATCCTAATAAAAAAAAATGATTTACCATGGTATCCTGATAACAGGAAATCTGATATACCATTGATCCTGATAAAAAGAAATCTTATTTACCATGTTATCCTAATAAAAAAAAGATTTACCATGGTATCCTGAAAACAGGAAATCTGATAAATCATAGTATCCTGATAACAGGAAATCTGATAAACCATGGTATTCTGATAACAGGAAATATGATATACCATGGTATCCTGATAACAGGATATCTGATAAACTATGGTATTCTGATAACAGGAAATCTGATAAACTATGGTATTCTAATATAAATAACAATGGAATTCAGATGGCTATTTCTGTCATCAAATAAACATTGAACTACAAAAATTGCAAACTAAAAACATCTCTTTTGTCTTCTTTTATGCCAGACACTTTATAATAAGAAATTATTGTGGAAATGGGTTGCTTTTCATTACATATTTATATCCCATATTATTCTATGCTGAATTCAGGCTCTATTCTACTGAAAACAGCAAATAGTGCTGTAAATAAAAAAAAAATTTTGATAAATTAAAAATAATTACCTGTTCATCAGTTAACCTAATAATGTTTTTGGATAGAATATTTTTAAAATCGTCTTTTGTAACAGCGCCAATTCCAGCAAAATCTAGATCTGTGAATGCTTGTGTTAGAATGTAGAAATGACCCTGTACAGCCTCACGGATTCTATCTTGAATTTCATCTGTTGCTAACTGTGCTGGAGTTTGGTCCCTTATTGACTTCTGTAATGCTGCTAACCATTTTTCTGTGTCCTGTTAAGAATATAAATTGCAGAATAATTCTTCTTTACACAAGAATACTTACTACTTTAATGCATCATTTGGCCTAAAACAATACTTATAACTAGGGACATATCTGATTGTGGTCTGTAATATTAACCAAGTCATCCCCTTCAGACCAAAACACTGTTGTATCTACACCATGGGGTTTGACAAATGAAAATTTCTAGGTAACCCTTCCAACATTTAAGGATTAACTGCTGTAGCTCTTCATACAAAATGGCTTTCATTAATTTTTCTACATGCCAATCAAAGAGTAAAAATATTAAGTGAAAGTAATTTGCTTATATTTTCATTGTTTGGTAAAAAATCATTTCTTTGTGGGTTTCTGAATTCATGGTTTGATGAAGTTTCCATTGCAATGCTATTTCTTTGAGATTTAAGTTTATTTCAATTAACCATGAAATCCTCAAAAAAATTGGAACCCCACAAATAATGGTACATGTACTATTAAATAATGCAAAAATAATTTGACTGTATGCTATAATACATTATTTTATAAAGTGGTATTTCCCTTTTTTTAGATGAACTTTATTGCAAAACATGTTTTAATAAATCCTCTTGATGATATAAAGATCTCTCTTTCTAACACCCTGTAAGTATTTATCCAATAAATATAGAATAATGGAAGTTTTGTTTTTGATACAAGAAATACTGGCGAACAATAATGGACGAGCCCCTTGTGGGCGAGTCCATTATTGAGCCAATATTTCTTGTATCAAAAACAAAACTTCTATTATTCTTTTTATTGGTAATTAACTAAATCATTTAATAGGGCAAATTTTGAAACTGAATGTTAATTTTCAAAAAATAGTGAAATTGACTAGTATTGATTGGTAAAAGAATTTGTACAATCCGGTAAGAGTCTCTGTAAGATGTATATTTCTTTGTTTCTTTGATTCCGATTGACAAAGGAGGGGTGCCAATATTTTTCGTATTTGGGCAGTAGCAAATACTGAAAAATATTTGATTCATGAGATCAAAGGAAATTCATACAAATTGCAGATAAATAACTGACTTGAAAGTTATCTCATTTCATACCTCCTGCTCTGATTGGTTATATTGATCCAGAAATAGAGCATAATTAATTTGGTTGTCAGTAGTCTGTAGTTTTGACAGCAGGTGTTTCCATTGTTGATTGGTTAGTTTAAATACAAAAATATCCAGCACCCTTCTGAAATCTTCTGCTGATATTAGGTTCGATCCTATCTTGTCAAATGACCCAAATGCCTGAAAAAAAACACCGCAAAATAAGTCAAAGTGAATATTTTTTTCATTGAAAAAAACATGTATATAACATAAGAAATTTTGTGAAAACATATTCAAATAGTTTCAATACATGTTACATTCAATGGACAGGTTCCTTTCAATGAATTAAGTACAACTTCATGACATCAATTTTTTGGTTATGACAGTATGTTGAGAATTCTATTTGTAACATGCAAGTATTACAAGAAATGGAAAAAGATAGACACAGTTACATTTGTAAATTGTGAGCAAAGGGACATAATTTGAATCTGTTTCCTCAGAATATTCCTTTAGAAAATAAAATTCCAATTACCCGTGATAATACATCAGTTTGTTGAGCCACAATATCTCTAACTCTGTTTTCAGCATCTTGTGGTGGCAACCCATGATATTCTACAATATCTATCTTGGTTTTCCTGTGTTCATAACTAGACTTCCTACCATCCTCAAATGCATGCAAGAATTCTTCATAATTCAGTCTACTGTTATTTGTTCTCAAACCAATCCTGAAATTTATGTGTATTATTCAATTTTTACTAATAAATTTGAGAAAAACATTCTTTGATTTTCAATTATACAAGTTTAACTTTTATAAAAATATTCAATTATATAAATTTAACTTTTCATAATCTTCTATTAATTTACCTATAACACATTTTTTGGCAATAATGTCCTTTGGTAGTAAACTGTTAGATCATATTCAAATTATAGACTTAATTTTACTTCCTAAAATGCAGAAAGATATTATGGACTACTTAGTACATTCAAATGTAATGCTTCATATCAAAAATCGTATCTCCAACAAACACATAAATCTTTTTATCTTAAAACCTCATATCGTTTTGATGTAAGGTCATACAAAATTAATTAATTGGTTCTCAGGCAATTTTTCATTGAAACAGATGAGGGAGGGAGGTGATTTTTTTTATCTTTTTATTTGCCAAAAAAAAGATGAGGCAGCTTTTTACATTGTAAAAACCACCAAAAATGTAGTGAGGGAGGTGATTTTTGATTTTTATTTTATTGAAATGGCAAAAAATGGGTCAATGAGGGGCTTTTTTCAAGCCTCCAAATAGATGAGGGAGGGCCTGAGAACCGATAATTTTTTTTTTCATGGCCTAAGGAAAAATCAAATAAAAAAAAAAAAAAATCCCTTGAATAAACTTTACCATAAAAATTTTCCAGCATGTACCTTTTTCAATGATGCACTGCTTTTCAATTGTTTTTTTTTCAAATTTTGCAAATCAAACAAACCATATGTAATATTTCACTAGTCTTACTAAGTCAGTGTAATCATCGCTTTTACTGGTTATGGTAATGGACAGAAAAACAACAGACACAGCATACTTGCCAACTGACCGGCTTTTGGCGGGTGTGACCCTCCAAATTAACCCATGACCCGCCAGGGATAATCTCCTGCTGGGGGTCACCATTTTCACCCGCCAATGAGAACTTCTACCGCAAAATGACCCACCACAACAAAAACATTAAACACCCCAACTGAAAATGCCCAAAACACATTGACAGAAAAGGTCTTGCCTTCCTCATAAATGGTAATTAATGGTACAGAACTATTGCAAAGAATCTTTGAACAGGTGCTTGGCGCGATATGATCCGCCACCACATACCTGAAAGTTGGGTCATCACCCACCACAGCAGAATTTGAGCTTGGCAAGTATGCACAAAGGCCGCTTCCTATATTTCCCCAAACTGTTTTTAGGAGAATGTGTATTAACAATATGTATAAAGTCATTTGCTAAAATTTGGGCAATCCTAATTTGAAATAAAATGATCTGAAACATTGCTTTCCACTGTGTAATGATAGCTGGACAGTAGAACAATGCAATACAAGTATAATAAACAGCTGCGCCAAGTAGCATGATACGCCGTCGTCACCCTTCAAAGCTTTAAGTGATTTAGGTAAGGGGTTCTAAATTCAGAAGCACCTATAACTGCCTAATTAAGCTTGATATCTCTAAGAAATTAATCTGCAAAGTTTGAAGTGAGCTGATCAAAGTATTTATCAGTCAGAGCGTGACTTGTAAAAAATTGCCTTAAAATTGGCGAACAAAGTCCAATAACTCTTGCAATAAAAATCAAAATTGCACAAAAAAGTAAACAGATCATGAGGCTATCATATCCAATACCTCTACAAAGTTTGAAGTGAATTGGCCAAAGGGTTGTCAAGTTAGAGCCCGACATGTAAAAAATTGCCTTAAAATTGATGAATAAAGTCCCATAACTCTTGCAAGAAAAATCGATATTTCACGAAAAAGTATACAGACCATGTGGCCATCATACTCAATACCTCTACAAAGTTTGAAGTAAATTGGCCTAAAGTTATCAAGTTAGAGCGCGACATGTAAAAAATTGCCTTAAAATTGACGAATAAAGTCCCATAACTCTTGCAAGAAAATTTGAAATTTCACGAAAAAGTATACAGATCATAAGGCCATCATACCCAATACTTCTACAAAGTTTGAAGGGAATTGGCTAAAGGGTTGTCAAGTAAGAGCGCGACATGTGAAAAAATGCCTTAAAATTGACAAATAAAGTCCCATAACTTTTGCAAGAAAAATCGAAATTTCACAAAAAAGTATACAGATGGTGTGGCCATCGTACTTAATATCTCTACAAGGTTTGAAGTAAATTGGCCTAAGGGTTGTCAAGTTACAGCGCGACATGTAAAAAATTGCCTTAAAATTGACGAATAAAGTCCCATAACTCCTAGAAGAAAAATCGAAATTTCACGAAAAAGTATACATATCGTGAAGCCATCATATCCAATACCTCTACAAAGTTTGAAGTGAATTGGCCAAATGGTTGTCAAGTTAGAGCACAACATATGAAACGGATGGACAGACGGACAGACGGATGGACGGACGGACGGACAATCGGACATTGGTATACCATAATACGTCCGTCATTAGACGGGCGTATAAAAATACAATATTTCCATTACTTACGAGTCCATTAATCTGAAGAATTCTTCATCATTCATAAAGAAGTTGAGTTCATTGAGTACTTTTTGTATTTCATTAACAGATAGTGAACCTTTCTTCTTTGTATCATACTTTCTGAATGCTGTGTAGAAATCTTGATATTTATCTCTTATTTTGTCTCTGAAAAATTAAGTCAGATCATTGTATTACAAGGTTACTGCACAACTAAACTTACAATGGGCTAATATATTCTCAGGATTATTGGTCAGATTTCAATCTGTATGAAATTGATTGATTGATTGAATATTGTTTAACGTCTACTCAGCAATATTTCAGCTATATCAAGACGAGAACAAGTTTCTTGATAAATAATCACTTTGGGGTATGGAAAGGGCCATGGGACGGGAAATTCTGACTGCCACTGGAAAAGTAGGGTGAAATCGTCAAGGGCGGGGAATTTAGCCTTGTAGCCGATCACCTACGGACCACCCCAAAAAGAGCTTGCTACAAGGGTTCTTTAACGTGCAGGAAGCGTGGCATTTCTCCCAACACGTGGACCTGAGTTTACATCCCATCCGAAAGATGGGTTGTGTATTTATTAATCCCGCACAACCACGGAATGGGTCCTATTTCTATATCCCGGGACCCTCGGGGCAATCTGTATGAAAGAAAAGAAAAGATTTCTCTCCACAATTCATAACACCACATAAAATTTAAAATACCCAATATAAAGTTGGCAATTCCCTACACAAGGCTTGTATCTTAAAGACTAATAAATTACAATACCCTTGAAAGTGCTTAGACACCAAAGGGTAAAAATTTCTGTGATGAGGCTTGCAGAGTCAAGAGAACTACTGTATTGAAATCTTACAGTATTGTGCCTGATATTTCTTAATCTTGCATTTTCAACAGTGTTTGATTGTTTAACTTACAATTATAAGCAAAAATATGAGTTTCTGTACCACCAAACTATAGTTAATGTCCTGACATCTTAGCCACTTACCATGATGTAAAGTCATAATTAATTTTCTCACATGAAATTCTTATCTAACTGATGGGTTTAGACAAGAACATCACAAACGTCTAAAAATAAGTACTAGCTTATCTTAAATTGAGTAACTTATTATGTCATTTTAGTAGCTTGAAGGAAAGGAGTGATGGTTAAGTATAAAATGATATTTCTCAAACTATAAGACAGAAGGCATAAAACCAGATGATCAGCATTTGACAGGAGGTCACTACAAAAGATGTACACATTTAATTTTACTTGAATCTATTACGACAATGTATACCTTAATTGCCTTTCTACTTGTTCAGCTGTCATGAATGCCATTCTTTGTGCTTGGTGAAGAGTTATCCTCTCTTGTTTCTTTAACTGAATTTCATTATGGTCTAACAATGTTCTCTTACTATCGTCAATAATTTTAGTACTAGTTCCCACATCATCTGAGGGTGTAAAATGTGCTGATGCTCCCATTTTTGCCAGGAAATCAGAATGTGTAATATATCCTCTACCACAATCATCATACCTTTCAACAGAAAAAGGGTGAAATTTATTGCATCTAAATTGGATACAATGTAAATATCTTATATATAAAGGAGTCAAACTTTAAGTATAGTTAATATACTTAACAAGTGAATGAGTAGAAATCAAAAGTGATCGGCCTGAATCAAAATGAGTTTACATTGCATTTTGAAACCTATAATCAAGAAGCAGTTTCGGAAAATTCTACACCTTTTTCTTGTAAAATGAATTAATTTGAGTGTAGAACTTCCAACTCTGTGACAACATAAAAAGCAATTTTATGCATGTATCTCATATAAAAACAGATTAATACATGTTTAAAAAGTTAAAATCATCAGAGATGTACAAAGGCACCCAAATGCAGGATCTCATAAGAAACAGTTAAAAACAATTCCAATTTGACTACACATGGCTTTATGAGATGAGCTCAAAACGTAAGCATTTTAAAAAAATTCTGATTAATTCTAACATGATATCAATAGGATATAAAAGCATTCATTATGTTACTTGAACTTACATTTTCCACAATTTTTTAAATTCCTCAGGACCCATTGGTAATACAAATCGAAATAGTAGTTCTCTAAGATCACGTTTAGTTATAACACCTCTACCACTTGTATCTATTGTCATAAAGGCCTTAAAATAAAAAAGAATTTTCATTGTGAACAAAAAATATGAATTATTAGGTAAATGTTCTTAAAAGTTCAACATCTAAATCAAAAACAAAACTTGAAAGACATACATGTTGTTTTTAAGCTTTCACAAATTCACATTCAAATATCAGTATATTAATACTATAGTATATAAAAAAATAGTATTGTGAACAGTGTGTTGCTCAAAGCAAAACATTCCTGCTTTCTGAAGCATCATGTTTTCTTTTTTCAAACAGGGTTCATACATGCATCATTTTATCATTGTTAGCACAGAAGTTCTGCATCCCTTTTAAAAATTTTATAACCCAAAAAGTAACAATTTGATATTGAAATAAGTATTGCATCTCAAGCAAATGGGTTGTAATTTCTCCTCAATTGGGTATAAGAATAAGAGTAAAGAGTGTCATGCTCTTTGTACAATAACAATAGGTGGAATAGAATATGCTCCAATGTTTAACTTTCTTAGGCCATGTAAAATTAATTATCTGGTTCTCAGATAATGACTATCAAAAAAATGGTGAGGGAGGGAGGGTATTTAATTTATGTATTTATTTTGTATGCTCATCCATACTCCATTGTTAACTTTTCAGATTTTATGAATAAATATTAAAATATGGTAAAGTATACAAAAGTAAGAGAGAACAAAACCATAAGTTAAAAAAAAATACTCCAAAGACAATGAAAAAACACAAATAGCAAAGACATTACACAAGGACAATATATGTATAGTACCTGCATCACATAAGTACCACACAGAAAAGAAAAATGTATATTGATCATACCATAAATGGATGCATCATGAATCTTGGAGTCAAAGCAAACTGCAATCACCAAAGACATGAAACAGGTAAAGAAAAGACAGATCCAATATACCTCACCAGGATATGTCACCTTAAAGAAACTCCTGGAGAAAATTGAATTAGACTTCCTTATAGACAGGGGAATAATTGATGAACCTTGATTAGATCCAATGGGATCTGATAAATAAGGTGTATTTGTATTATTTACTTGGTCACAAGTTGGTGACAGCAGTACAAGTGGAAGGGTTACAATAAGAGACACTGACCATTTAGATAGAGGCAAATCTATCAAGGAAGTCACAAAATAAATTCTTGCAATGAGAAAATGATAGTGGCATCCCCTTCCAGTGACTGTAATGACAGATCCTTTATTTTCGAGTTCAGAACAAGATCTAGAGAGACCCTTCTCAGACTGGATTCCAAAACATTCTCGTGCATTAAAGGATCTCTGGATCTCTGTTTTCTGGTATTTCAGACAGACTCGCCATACTCCCCTTTAATAATTTCCTTTACGGTTGTTTAATCCGCCAAATTCACAATAAACGATGGGTTAACGCACGAAAACCCTTCAAAAGTGTCAGCGAATTCAACTTTCGTTTTGTTGTTGACAAAACCATTCGGAATATAAACCGGAAGTAGCGATTTCTTCAAAGAAAACGAAAAATCAAGAGAGCTTCGAATGAAATTTGAGTTGTCTCTCTTAGATCAATTCAAGTGAAAAAGCGGGAAAATTTGAACGCAGATTTTGTTTTGTATTTATTTTTTGGGGACAATAATACAGGTCAGTGGCCAGGTTTTTGCCCAAGCGGCGGTATCTGGGGACAAGATAATTAATTTCACATGGCCTTATAATAGGTGACTTCATCCTCCATCTAAAATCGAAAATTTTCATCTTATTTCACAGCTTTGCACTAACTTTTCATTCATTTGTTTCCATTCTAAATATAGCTGAATTATTGATCACTGAATGTTAAAAAAAAATAGTAATAGTGTATTACATGATACCCCGCCACATTTCACAAAATTTCTCAGTTTCAAGGGGCATAACTCCAGAATCCCTTGGACCTCTGAACCCAAAATCGAACTTGACCTCAGTTTTGTGGTAAACAACTTGCATACCAAGTTTGAAGACATTGTGTTATTTCGTTCACAAGTTATCAGTCGGAAACCTTCGGGGGACGGACGGCAGACACACACAGACGGACGGACACACAACTGAGGGTATCACATAATACCTCGCCACTACGTGTGGCGGGGTATAAAAATATAATTTCAAACTGGTTATGGAGCAACAAAATATTGCAATTGTAGCTATTATTTGGAAAATGGCCATTTAGACAACTTTTGTCACATCAATGCACATAAAACAAAAGCAGTAAAAGAAAAACAAGAGATAGGAGGAGTCGCAAACGACAGCTAATCCCCTCGCCCGCTTTCAAGAAATAATAACCCTAATATAATTTAAATCCACTGAACATTAAAATCATTGATGTGTAACATGTAGTTTCTCAGATATAAACATTAATAGAAACTTTTACCCAAGTCAGTCAAGTGTAAAATGTAGGTCAAAGTGACCAAATTATCATCTGAAGCTGCAACACTCTCCAAGATGCATCCAATGACCAAAGATGATTGATGCGCCACATGTAGTTTCTCAGATATGAACTGTAATGCAAACTACAAAGGTAGTCATTGAAGCATAAAATGTAGGTCAGAGTGACCCAACTATCATCTGAAGCAGCATCACTCTCAAAGATGCATCCACTGACCAAAGATGATTGATGTGCAACATGTAGTTTCTCAGAAATGAACCTAAACACAAACTTTAACCCGAGTCATTGAAGCATAAAATGTAGGTCAGAGAGACCCAATTATCATCTGAAGCATCATCACTCTCCAATACGCATCCACTGACCAAAGATGATAGATGTGTCACATGTAGTTTCTCAGATATGAACCTTAACGCGAACTTTAACCTGAGTCATTGAAGCATAAAATGTAGGTCAAAGTGACCCAATTATCATCTGAAGCAGCATCACTCTCGAAGACCCATCCACTGACCAAAGATGATTGATGTGCTACATGTAGTTTCTCAGATATGAACCTTAATGCAAACTTTAACCTGAGTCATTGAAGCATAAAATGTAGGTCAAAGTGACCCAATTATCATCTGAAGCAGCATCACTCTCAAAGACGCTTCACTGACCAAAGATGATGTGATACATGTAGTTTCTCAAATATGAACCTTAACGCAAACTTTAACCTTAGTCATTGAAGCGTAAAATGTAGGTCAGAGTGACCCAATTATCATCTGAAGCAGCATCACTCTCCAAGACGCATCCACTGACCAAAGATGATTGATGTGCCACATGTAGTTTCTCAGATATGAACTTTAACGCAAACTTTAACCTGAGGTGGGACGAACGGATGGACACTCAGACGGACGGACGGGCGAGATGCTATATCCCCTCCCAACTCCTTTGGGCGAAGGGATAATAAAAAGAAACAAAAAATAAATGTAACACTAATATCTGGGAAAGACAAAATTGAACTACTTTTTTCAACATATATTGCAATTTCTGAAATCTTTATGTTTTGAATTGGAAATTTTTTACCGTTTCTATCCTATCAAGAACTTTAAGATCATATTCAGCTACTTATACATACCTTTGCTATATCTCGCCATTGTAAATGGACTTTTTCTCTCATTGCATCAAATGCTTTTTCTGCTGTATATTCAGGGGTAGGTAGTGTTTCATTCCACCTGTAAAACAAAGTCATACACATGTTAAGACAATATGAGTCAAATAACTCTTATTTAAATCATGTGCATTAAAGAGAATTATATATAAATGTATGCAAACTAGGCAAGAGACATTCTGAATAAGTACCCATTTGATAGTGGTTATATAGGAAATCAAGGGAAATTCCAAAATTAACACTGGCAACAAACACACAAACAATATGATGCTCTCATTACGGTAATTTTGATACCAGGACCATTATTTCTAATTAAAACCTTGACTGACTGATTTGCTGCTTAATTGCCTGAAAATGCCAGATATAAAAATGCTATGTCCTGATTTCATATACTAAGTAATATAACTTCTGCACAAATGAGAGAAATGAAGAAATATTTCATGGCAGGTATAGCGTTGTTGATGTTTAATCATTGGCTGGACCTTTATAGTCGAATTTAACCCAGAGTGTAAGCTAGAGGTTTAATTTATGAATATAAAGGCCCAGCCCCTGGTTAACTGTCAACAAAGCTATACCTGCCAAGAATTATTTTGATTCTAATATGACAGAAAATGGATTGTTTAGTTCTAAAGTTGCCTAAAGGAACGCGGATCTCTGTCTTTATTGCTGTCTGTGTCTAAGACTTCACAATACACATTCTGACATTTTCAACCAGATGCAACTTCAAAAATCTGAATTGAAAGCAAAACTAAACATTTCCATTTTTGAAAGACATGAGTTCAAAAAATGTTCATCACTTTATTTCCTTCATAAACCAAGATAAACAAAATTGAAAATAAATTTAACTCTTGTTTTGTTGCCATTTGCACACGTGTGAAGTATGCTGTTGATGAGAATTATGCTCGTTGACAATTTATAAGAGCCATGTTTGAATTGTTTTTATTATGCTTGTACATTTAACTGTATAAGACATATATAGATTACACCACAAGATCCAGTTCATTACCATATTTTATCCACTAGAGATAGTTAAATTTTAAAATTTTAATGCGAGGCTTGCCGAGCATTTTAAAGTTTTTAAATTTAACTATCGAGAGTGGATAAAATATGGTAATAATCGGGATAAAGTGGTGTAATCTTTTTCTCTAATGATCAACGATAAACACCGAGAATTGTATTCCGAATAGATTTGGCGGGAAATTGCACGGGGCTAACATACGTTGAATAAAGACAATTTATCTAACTGGTCGAAACCGGTTTAAACTTGACATATCATCAGAGAAAAAATGTTTATCTTTGATTTTATCACTGTAAAATCTCTTTCATTAAATCCAAATGATCCATTTGCATTTCAGGTTTTAATGCTTGGCAGAAATAGTATCTTCAATAAACACTTTGAACAGATCAAAATAATTAGTAAACACAATAGTATCTGAGTTTGCTGATTTATTACCTAAAGTTTAGAACATGTGCAGATTGTATGTTTTTATTGTGTTTAGAGTATTCGCTTCATCAACATTTTACCAATAACTTATCTTTTATTTATTATTTAATTCATAAAGTATTCTCTTTTTTACCTATGAACAGATTTCAGCCACTTGTGTCCCTCTTCAGTATCCCGTACTTCAAATCTATCCAAGAATTCTTCATATGATATTTTTGTCTTTTTACCAATTCCCAATTTTTTGCAAAGAATTTCAAATTCATTGTCCGACATTATACACATAAATGAGTCCAGAATTCTACGGAAATTTTCTTTGTTTATAAGTCCATTATGATCATCATCAAATTTGTAAAAGGCAGCCCGTAAATTCTGTAAAGAAAAATGATAAACTGAATGTCATAGGTCTTAACAAAACAGGTTATAAATTACTGTAATATAAGAATAAGTTTTAAAATTATACATGTACTTCCGACAGCTATTTTTGGAGAGACTGTATGTTGACACCCTACACAAAGCTGTTTTTGCAATCTTAAAAATAGTAAAGGCACATTACATGATACCTTCCCACATCTTTTGCTAAATTTTAAAGGGTCATACCTTTAAAACTACCCAATACTCTGAACCAAAAATAAAACTTTGATTGGGTTTAGAATTTAGCAAACTATTTTGAATACATTATTTAATTTTGATCACTGAAACCCAGACTCACTTAGAAGTCTTAACCCAAAATCATACTTTACCTGAGTATTGTGGTGAAAAACTTAAATACAAATTTTGAAGACTGTCTGGAATTTCACATGTTATTGATTGGAAACCCTCAAATTTACAAAATTTCAAAGTTTTCTAGGGGCATAACTCTGGAACCACTTGGACCTCCAAAGCAAAAACAAACCCGCCTCCATTTTTTTGTGAAAATGTTACATCTTTAAGGCAACATGAAATCATGGCTATCATCTTACCCCAAAGTTTTCTCTCAGTTTACTCCTCAATTTTGATTCGACTTGCTCAGCAGTCATTCCTTCTTCATCACCTCGTATTGGATTAACACGATGATTTCCTGTTCTCTGTATCTCCTCACCGGGACCATGGAAACGAGGATCTTCAAATGCCTGGATAAAGTCTGTATAGGACAAGGAACCATTCTCAAACCCTAATTTCTTTGTCAACTCTTGAAAGTGTTCATCAGATAAAACCATTCCATAACTGGCCAATACCTGTATACATAAACAATAAAAATATTGCATTCCACTAAAAAACAAATAGTCTTTACACAGAAAATATTATTATACTGGGCACTATAGGGTCTGTAAGTATTGTATGTGACACCGGGAAGTCACAATAAAATTGAAATTTGAAAGCGTCTCCTGCCAAAAGATGACGCTTTAGGATTATGACATTAAATTTTTTGTTTAGAACATCATATATTATGGTGCAAAATGCAACTAAAAATGTACCCGGAAGTTTTAAAATTCTATGAGACTTACAGACCCTTTTAATCCAGATATTGGCTGACAATCCCAGTTATGTAAGTAGCACTGTTTGACTTACAGAAATGAAATTAGCATTAAACTTGTGTAAGCAGTTGTCTTACACTGGCTATAAGATGTGTTAAGAACTCGATAAATCAGTGTTTACACCCATCATGAGTAGTTCTGTGGATTTACTCCATCCTTTTTTACTATGTTACCAGTCCGGGAAATCCAGGAATTTGACAACGTTGTCAAATTCAACAACTGTTGTTGAATTCAACAACTTAAAGTTGTCGAATTCGACAACTCTACAGGTTTTTCAAAAAGTGGCATAAAGTTATGACAGATAGCATAGTTTTTTGCTTTATTTTTTATCTGAATACATTTTCTGAAAACTTTCTCAGTGGTTGCAAAATATCAGACCAATAATAAAAATTTTCCCCATTACCCTCAATGTTAAATGAAGTTAATGAATTCCACAACTTTCATGATTTTTTTCATTTTTTTTCTGAACTGAGAAAAAACGGCATCATTTGAAGTAGTTTACTTGTTATCTGATCTGATTCTGCACAACTTTTCTATTGGACTGAAAGAAATCTATGCAGGAATTAAAAAGTTACCCATTACCCTCAATGCAAATGAAACATATTATATAGGCAAAAATGGAAAAATTGGGTTGTTGAATTCGACAACGTTGTCGAATTCAGCAACGTTGTCGAATTCTGGGATTTCCCGGACTGTTACATGAGAAATATTATAGTTTTGTATATCAGAATGAGTGTAATTCCTTGTCATAACCAATTTACTGGTTGATAAATTTAACATATCTGGAGAGGAATCAAGACCTTTTACAACCAACATAACTTGAAACTATTTGGTAGGTAGCAAAAGTTAATAGCAAAGCCTATTTTTAAAAGACTCAAAGCCAGTGCAGCTGCCCATCTTATAGTAATCAACTTCAATAGTATGAGATCATTCAACAACCAAGTATAAAAAGGTTGAATTCCTTTATAAATACATGTATCTGTCTTATTGCTTTACTTTTTCAAAACTTGAACTTGAAACACAAAAACTTACGCAATTAAAAATTCATATTTTATATTTTGTTTCTGTTATACATGTAGTTAAAAGAAGTTAAACAATAACTGATCAATCATTACAATATGTAACCTACAAATCGGAAAGTACATACCTCTCTAAAATGTCTTTTGAAAACTTTTCCACGTCCACTTTTATCAAAAGAAAGAAATGATTGTCGTATTTGTGATTGGTGTTGAGACATACGATCCTTCAGTTTTATAATGACCTCATCAGGAGTCATCATGCCTGTTCTACTCCTGCTTCGTCTCTCATTCTTGTGTTGTCTATAATTAAAATTTTTTTCATCGATCAAATTGTTCTATGATAAAATCATATTGTGTTACAATTTAAGGTAGATGCACTGCACAATTCACATGCCCATTTCAAAATTAAGAGTCAGATACAGGTTTGGTTTCATTTTTTAATTGCACATCTTTTTCTTTGTGACGTTATAATTGACTGAAAGATGTGAAACAGTCATATTTTTCCCATTTTGCCATGAATTAACTCCCCTTTCCAATATATAATGTTTTATCCGGAGACCTTTCAAATATCTCCATTAAAATCATATATATTATTTGTTGTAACAAATAGATCATATCATAAAATAATATATGAAATTCTCATGGATATTAAAAGGTTCAAGTTTTGCAATTTTCAATAAATTCAGTATTCTTGTATGTCAACTCAAAAGCTTAACAACTTACAACCTCAAAGAATATTTGTAAAAAATGAAGAAATGTAGCTCTTAAAAGTGTATATACATCTTTTCTAACCATGGCTGCTTGTATGTGGAATAATATTACACAGTGATCATTACTTATTCAAGTTTAAGTACCTGATTACTTGATCCCCAAGACGTATAGCCTCACGTTGGTCACTTCCAACATGGATTTGATGACTTAATCCAACCAAATCTCCTGGACGTACATCAACATTCAAATTTTCTAGAAATTCTATATAATTGACCTTCCCATCTGCAGTGACTTTACAGCGACCCACCATGCTGTAAAGATAAAAAATAAAGATATGGGATGAATGTAGAGAAAACAGTAACCCGACAACAAACAAATAACTGAAAGTGAATAAATAATACATGCACATATATTCGGATTTGCAAATGTAAGCCTGCTTTTAATTGCATGGTATTCCCAGAATGTCAACGCATGTGCCAAGGTATATAAGTTGTCATAGTGTTAAAACATACTCACATGAAAACAAGATGGTGAATCGAAAAAAGGCATTTTTCACATCACAAGAACTGCTAAGTAATGTAATTAAGGTTACAGACAGGGTATACAGTGTGAAATACCCTAGATGTTTATCTTATTTGCTTTAGCTGAACCTTATGAAATATAACTAAACATCCAGGGTATGTCATACTATATACCCAGTCTGAAACATGAATAACATACAACATAATGAGTTAATTCAATTAGTTCCTATAAAAATATTATAAATACATGTACATTTCAGTTTACAACTGATTACTACATTTGTTAGTATAAAGATTGACTATCTTCAGTCCAAAATATTTTAAATGTAGAAGTGAAATGTCTTTAAGATGACCTCAATTTGTTATTTATGTAGTCAATACAAGTTTTTGAAACGGAATTATTTACTGTTTGAATAAGAGCAGAGTTCCGACTAAATGACTGTTTTTCAAAAGTAAAAATATCCTACGGTCAGTTTATCTATTGTTATTGATGTCTTACAAATGTTGAAGCAAAAGACATTAGTACGGTAAAGTTTTTACATAACAATATAGGAGAAAGGTACATTAATGAAATATACAATCAAATATCCCTATCACATTAGTGAGTGAGATTTAAGGATGATGTTCTTGATATTTACATTGATCTATCATAGTTGATAATTATAACCTTATTCTTCAAGATAAAGGTGTTCCATCTCCCTTATTTTGTTTGTTAATCAAACAATCAAATCCCAATAGCATACTATTATCATTATTTGAGCATCAAGGAAAACCCCTTCAGGGGATGTAAATAGGTATTCAACAGCATTGTAAAGAACTTTGCTTAACTAAGAAATGTAAGACAGGAGTTTGTTGTAACACTAATGCTGGAGGAATATTTGTATATTCATTCATCAATTTCAATACAGTAAAAAGAGATTTATCAATAGGAATTTTCAGGAAATCCATTTTTTAGGTTTTATTATACTGGTAGATCTCTTACTTTTCAAAATGGCTGTCCGACACTGGTAAGACATATAAATCTATCACTCTTTTCATCTTCGATGTAGCTATTTTTCCATCTCTCATATGATCATAATCTATTATTGCACCACTAACATTTTTCCAATTTTCTGTTATTTTTTCACGCAAAATATCTTCAATCTAAAATAAAAGTTACACATTTCAACAGATCTGTTATCAAAATAGGTCCTTTAGTGGCAATATTTTTATCACTAAATAAGAATAATACGAACTAACATTGTTGAAAGTTAAATTAATGTAGAATGAATATCATGATTGGAGTTATCTGGAATCAACCCTTCAAGAACACACATGTCCAAAATGGCCATTTCCAAGTACTTCAACTCAAAATCACAATTTTTTTTTTTTTTTCAAATTTCTAAACCTTGAAAATAAGCACATCTTCAGTCCATGCTTATTCACAATGCAAAGTAAAATACATGTAGCTTTAATATTGTGGGAGGGGTTATCCAGAATAACAGCTCAAGAACACTCATTTCAATAAAATGGCCATGTCCGACTACCCACAAAAACCATACATTTTGGACAACATCTAAACCATTACAATATGCGCATCTTCAATCCATGCTTAATCACTGTCCATTAAGTGAAATAAATTAATAGCTTTAATATTGTGGCAGGGGTTATGCGGAACAGTTCAAAAACATCTATTTCGATAAAATGGCCATGTCCAACTACCCACAAATGTCCAAAAAAATTTTCCAAAATATAAACCATGACAATAGGCACATCTTAAATCCTTGCCTTATCTCTTGGCAAAGTAAAATAAATGTAGCTTCAATTTTGTGGGAAGAGTTATCCGAAATAACATTACATCACATCATAGATGAGATGGACAGAATTACAAACTGACGGATAGACAGGAGTAACACAATATACCCCATACTTTTCCTCGCAGGGGCATAAAAATCGAAAAATCTGCAATAAAAGTAGTTGACACACAATCTTGAAAATTGCTTACATCATACAATTTATCATTTCCAAGCTTAAGATCAAATTTCAAATCATTCCCACTGATTCAAGGTAAGAAAAATGTTGGTTTGTAGTTAAAAAAAATCAAAGTATTTTCAAATATTAGGCAGTTGTCATGAGACAAACTAAAAAATCCCTATAACAATACAACTTGTCATTTCAAGCTCCAGACCAAATTGCATTTTCAACTTAAGTATGTTGATATTGTTCCACACCATTCAACAGACTGAACAGTATTTTTTTCAGTTTAACTTTTGAATACTCATTGCTTTCACTTAATATTTTTTTTTTGTTGAAAGTATGGGAAATTAAATGGTCAATTACAGCATGAAAACATATTGAAGAATGATACGAGCCACTTACAGTTTCCCATGCCATAACTGCTGGTTTGGAAACTTCATTAAATCTATGATTTGACCTCAGCCACTTATGTCCTTCCTACAAATATAATGAATACATCTTCACAACCTAATCTCAATACACATATTATCCAAAAGTCAACATCACAACATTTATAGTTTTATACTTTATGAAATAAAATGCAATTTACATTTTTATAGTTTACACAATTTATTTGCAACTTTCAGGTTATTCTAGTTATAGCCTATTTCTTTTCAGAGATACAAATGACTTTTAGCAAGATTTTAAAGGAAGTAAACCTTTTGGAACCCTTCATAGTTTATCTTTTTAGGCCATTTTGGTTTTTAGTTCTATATTAGTATATGTTGTGATTTTTGGTCTTCTAAATATTTGATTCTTATCTGCATTAAAGGGACATAAGTTGTCGAAATCGCCAACTGAATAACTTTTAAAAACTTCTTTTAAGGTTGTTTAATCTCATTAATAGATTTTTCAACTATTTTGATGGGTCACTGCAACTAACACAAAGCTTCACTCAATATAATATGGAATAATGCAAAAAAAGAAAGAATTTTGTTAAACTTTAACAAAAAGAAATTGTATAGTTTTGTTAGATGCTTATAACTAGCATAATCACTAGTGAAAGGAATTAACTGTTATCTATAGATACAATGGCAAGCATATCGTTTCACCAAGACAAAACAATTCTTACCTTTAAGTCATCTGTCTCTTCAAATAACTCCAGAAACTGGTGATATGATATATTATTTGTATGATATGGATCTAGTTTTACCATCATCTGTTTAAACTGCTCATCTTCAAGCCGGAAGGTAAATTTCTCAATCACATTTCTCAATTCTTTTCTTGTGACACGACCCTTCCTTGTCTTTAATTAAAAAAAAGTAAAATTATTTTTTTATATGTAACACAAATTAAAGTTGCTTTTCAAAATTATTTCAAAATACAAACTTTACTGCTCAGGACATATTTAATGTCTTAATTATAAGATCTCATGGATACATTAAGCCTGTGTAACAAAACTCCATTACTTTTGATATCTCAATTTCAATGTCTTTTTATTCAAAACCCATTAAAATTTCTTTGTAAATAATTCTATGGTACACAAAATTCATCAGAACTCAGAACTAAGTTTACTTCAAGAAACACAGTTTACCAGGCAGGTAATCTGCATTTACCAGGGAAAACTCCCTTTCACCTAATGGTTACTAGAGTTCCACAAAACAAATACATGTTTACCTCACCTTCTTGTGAGTTTCAATGAAAAAAAACCATTTCTTAGAGGTTAAGTAGGCCTTATGGTACAGAATGGACCAAAATTTAGGAAAATTTACCTGTAAGTAATCTTTGAGTAAAATAACCAAAAACAATTTCTTTTTGGTATTTAGGGTATCAGAAAATTAATACATATATGTGAATTTCAGATGACTGAGTTTTTATTGATGTCCATTAAATACTGTTTGGATTTGGACAAACAGCCTTGCGGAAATGTGATCTTATAAATGTAAATATGATAGAAAGCTAAACTAATTGAATTTTCTTATTTTTATTTATTTCATGCAAAGTCAAGCCTACCAAGGAGCAAAAAAAAAATAAAATTTACAAAACAAATAATTTATGACTTGATCTTTCTGACAACCTACATGATTTGATAGTCACCTAAGCCAGGAGCCATAGTAATGATCAAATTTTAATGAGTTGTAAATTGTAAAGTTTACTTCATCCAAAGTCATTAGTTGAATGCTTGATAACTGCTGGAGTTTTAAACAAAATAACTTACAGCATCTATTTCTAAGAAAGCTTGTTTCAGTGATGGATAATGTGTCTGTACATGTTTATATAAAAGTTTCCATATATCACCACTTTCTATGGTCTTCATTGCTTCCCTAATTGGGAAAAATCTAAAGAAAAAAATAGAAATACATCAAATAATAATTCTTATCAATATCTACCGTATTTTCTGGGCTAAAGGTGGATGGGGACGATAGGTCGAATTGCTCTTTTTGGGGCAAAAATTTGTTTCTGTTCTTAGATAGGTCGATTGGCACATAGGTCGAAGGACGATCGGCAGTCACAAGCGTAAGTATTGGTAAGTATAAGCATTTTCCATTGTTTGTGATAATTATCTTTCTTTACTTATTGTAATAAAAATATAAATTTCTTGATGTTTGTTGTTTTATTACTCTTATGGCTTCGTACCTGTTTAATTTTGTTATCATTGTCTGATTAAATTTATTGTGACAAGTGGTCATAAACAGGTGTCAATTTGGGAAATCCAGGTAAGTTGTCAAAACAATACCCAAGCCTGCCACCGGTCTTCCTCAATTATATTTAATTAATCGTTTGAAGTTTTTACCTGTCACATCTCGGGCGTCCGATTGTCGTTTGTAGTTTGCCGACAACGAATTGTTTGATTGCGATTGAAGACCCATTTGACAATGTTATGACATTTTAGTTACAAAATTAATAAACAGCTATTACAATTTCATCAATTTTGTTGGCGTCCACGGCTATGAAAGTAAAATTTTATTCCGTTTGCTATGTCCCACGCCGCCATTTTTATCATTACTTACTACGCATGTGTTAAAAGTGAAGGCGGTAAATATGAAACAAGATCGATATTCACCTAATGAATATAATAACTCAAATGAATTATGAAATACAATCATATTTGCAAACAGTTTTCATGCCCAAACTGTTTGTAATCCCTGAAACATTTTTTAGTATTGTACAAAAGATCGATAATCCCGGATTTGTATCAGGTGTTACCGGTTACGATTCCATTATTAATGTATTAACCCAAACTTCCCATTCATTATTAATGTATTAACCCAAACTTCCCATTCAAAATGTAGGTCAATAAAAAAGACAAAATACGCGAAAAATATCTTTATTAACACTGTTTTGATAATATAAAAACAAAATAAAACACCAGGTTAGTATCTTCAACCTACGAATAGCACCTATAACAAAAAAGAAAATTGTTAATCATATTTACCACTCACATGGACGTTTCTGATGCATTAACATTTTACACAGACATCAGATTTTTTTTATTAAGCCTTAGATAGGTCGACTCCGTTGGATAGGTCGAGGGCAGGACTTTTCAGAAAAAAAATATCGACCTTTAGTACGAAAATTACGGTATATCACGAAAGTTTTGACTGGTCAAAACTATGCAGTTACTACTACATAACTAAAACATACTGCATAAAACTGTTTGATAGCAATAACATTACATTATTTGAATACCTAAGGGGTTCAATCTTAATTTGGCAGTCAAAAATGTCTGTTAAGAGGCTCAGCTATGCCTTGCATTTTTGACCATCAAATCTACAACTGACCACCTCAGATAATCAAAACCGTATTGTTGCTTAATCAACATATGGAAAATATACATGATGAAATACTGATAAATGCAAGACTTTTATTTCTCTCCTTATGAAACAATGAAAGTCCTATTGAATATAACTGAGTATCAATTTGTAATCCCAAAGGGGTACACCTGGATAAATGAAAACAAAATAATGTGTGTACAATAATACTGTGTGATTAAGACAATGAAGAAAGAGTGATTTGTTTCTGTGGGAATGTATGTATTTTATTCTAGCATGGCTCTTGTTAATCTTCAACCAGTATAATACTCAATAGCCTCATACTTTGCACATACATAAATGGTATCCCAATAAGAGTAAAAGCGGGGGGAAACTACCATGTTTTTTTAATTTTTCAGTCTTAGTTTGTGAAGGAAATAAAAGTTAAAAACATTTTTGAACTACACCATGCCATTTAGACACATAAATGTTTCAGATTGTGTATTGTGACATCATAGACACAGACAGCAATGGAGACAGGAAATCCGCCCTATTTTATGCTGCTTAGGAACAAAAAATTCCATTTTCTGCTATATTAGAATCCAAATAATTCATGGCAGGTATATGGTTATTGCCATTAAACCATGGGCTGGTCCTTTATTTGTAAATTAAACCCTTTGCTACCACTCTGGGTTAAATTGGAGAATAAAGGCCCAGTCCATGGTTAAATGACGAAAATCACATACCTGCCATGAATCATTTTTAAATTCACCAATTGAAATAATAAAATACTGTTTAAAAATCTATCATACATTGTTTCATTTACACATGTCTTTTGCTTTACACAGGTTCAGACTATATAATATTTGTATATATATTTGGATTAGACAGGTTTAAAGTTTTGTCAGCATTCAGTTTAGATGGGTTTCTCCCTACTTATAATAATATTCCCTTTAACTTGAGAAGTTTTCATACCAATGCTACACTTACTTATGACCAGGTTTTATTGGCAGTGTCTGTCCATTTCCATTAGATTGAGGATCCTGAAACTTCTCCAAGAAAGCTTCCCATGAAACCTTTGTGCTTCCCTTTACACCACATCTAAGAATTTATACAAAATAAATATTTGAAACAAAAACTACCTTTATTCTATTGGAAAATAACTAACATTTGAAATTGGAGACAACTACTGGTATGTTGTATATTACATGGCTACTATGAAGATATACAATTGTTTTAAACTACAGTCTTATGGTGTTTGCAAAACTAAGTTTAGCAGTTTTCTTTATAAATACAACTATACCCAGCAATAACATCAATATTTATAGGACAATCATTAAAGATTTGCTGGGGAATGTGTAACTTCAGTTCGTTTTGAGTCTAAAGTTTTTTTTGTTTTTGTTTTTTTGTTTTTTGTTTACCCAAAATTGTCTTAACAAAATATGTGGTCAATTAGTTTGAAATTATAAGCCAAGTTAGATCATTAGTTTATTTGTATGAATCGTATCTTAAATACACTACAGCCTGTGAGTGTGGAATAAATCTAGTCCTCTGAATCCAAAACTGAAATAATTCTATAGACCATAATTTTTAACACTGTTTTTGCATTGAAGTCAGCAGCATTCTCTAAACATAGAAAGCAGCCACAGCCTGCCAAGCTCATCTCGTTGTGCAGCATTGTCACATGTTGCACATGTCAGTAAACAGGAATGGATTAAAATCATTCTTTTTAACAGATTCAGTCATGCATAAAATGTAGGTCACAGACACCATCCGAAGCATGCATTGTTGTTGCCTTCCCAAAATGCATCATACATACCAATATGGTTGCTAAGGGACATATCAGTAAGCGGGAATGGACTTTAACCATTATATCTAACCAAGTCACTCATGCATAAAATGTAGATCAGAGACAGCATCCGAAGCATGCATTGTTGTTGTCATCCCAAAATGCATCAAACAAACAACTATGGTTGATGAAGGACATGTCAGTAAGCGGGAATATACTTTAACCATTCTACCTAACCAAGTCGCTCATGCGTAAAATGTAGGTCACATACAGCATCTGAAGCATGCATCTTTTTTCTAGTTAGTTTACTTTATGTCTATAGGAGTCTAGGATAATGTTTATTTCACTGAACTTGATTACTCTTTATTCAGGGGCCAACTCCGACCTGCCGTTGGGTGTGGGGTTTTCTCACCGTTCATTGAAGATCTTATGGTGGCTTTGAGTTGTTAGAGACAGCATCCGAAGCATGCATTGTTGTTGTCATCCCAAAATGCATCACACATACCAATATGGTTGATGTGGGGCATGTCAGTTAGTGGGAATGGACTTGAACCATTCTACCTAACCAAGTCGCTCATGCGTAAAATGTAGGTCAGAGACACCATCCGAAGCATGAATTGTTGTTGTCATCCCAAAATGCATCATACATACCAATATGGCTGATGTGGGGCATGCCAGTAAGTGGGAATGGACTTTAACCATTCTACCTAACCAAGTCACTCATGCGTAAAATGTAGGTCACAGACAGCATCCATAGCATGCATTGTTGTTGTCATCCCAAAATGCATCATACATTCCAATATGGCTGATGTGGGGCATGTCAGTAAGGAGGGATGGACTTTAACCATTCTACCTAACCAAGTCGCTCATGCGTAAAATGTAGGTCAGAGACAGCATTGTTGTAGTCATCCCAAAATGCATCAGGCATACCAATATGGTTGATGTTGGGCATGTCAGTAAACAGGAATGGACCTTAACCATTCTTCGTAACCGGACGCTGACACCGACGCCGACGCTGCTAGGGGTATCACATAAGCCCCCTCACTTAGTAAGGTGAGCTAAAAAGGAATATCGTGATGTACTTTTTTCCAGGCCACATAAATACATCCTCAACTGGACCTTAATTGATTAATTTTTTGGGGGTAGAATACAGAACTTGAGTCTAATTATCTCCCTTTGATTATGGGACCATGGTTATTTGCTTCGAGAACATTTTAAGTGGTACACTACCAGGACCGTCACTGAATGCATGATGAGTTATGCTAGGAAGAACATGTGAAAGACAAATGACTGATAGAGGGTCAGGGTGATTCATATATATACCCCTAAATATTGTTTGTAGAGGAATAAAATAATAATACTTTTTATGACATAAATTAAGCATACCTTTCCATTAGCTGTATAAACAGCTGATCTGACATTGGAATAGTAAACTGTATAAGTATGGACTTTAGATCATCAATATTGATAAAACCATCCAAATGTCTATCAAAGGACAGGAACATCTTCTTAAGGTTGAGGTAGTTCATTTTCATCTGAAAATAGTAAATTGGTCATGTTTAAGGGAGAATACAGACAGTTCTTACTGAAATTGTCGTGTCTGCATTGGATTTCTTCCTTTTTACTTCTATTCTTGGCAACCAAATTCTACCAAGGTTTTTGAAATTAATAAATGTAATCATATTTAAGGTAATAGGTACGTAAATAGCAATGTTTCCAGATTTTGATAAAATTTTACATTCAAGTGCATGAAATGGAACTGGATTTAAAAGTGAAAGAAAATCAGTTTTATGTCTGAAATATGACTGATCGAAAAATCAACAAGCTTTGTTGAATTCATATAGAATCTATGTAAAACATAAAGAAAAATAGAACAACAATCTTCTTTAAATTGCCCTATCTTTAAAAACGTATCCTACAATTTTCCTATAAAAATGAAATTTCCGTTTTAATGATGTAAATTTTATGAAGGGTCACCCAATTTGTTTCGATGATAGAAAATGTTGAATATAGGCTAGGCTCACAAAAAATGGATTTCTCTCGATACAACACGCTTTCAAAATAACGACTTCGTCGATAAAAGTTACGTTTTTAGGGGTAATTAGAATGATGATCCCTTATTAAGTGGTATATACCAAGAAAACGAACTTGGTGACCATATGAAAAAAAATTATATCAATAATTTTGGAAATCTCCTTTGCAACATCATATCAGTTTCGCAGAAAAATTGTAGGATACAGTTTGAAATAACTACTATTCAAAGTGAAATTTAAAATTATTTTACGTTCTTCCTACAACAAATTTAAAATATTCACCACTAGGGGCATTGATTTAGGTACATCTCACCTTAATGTCTGTCTCTCAAATTTAAAATAAATGTTGGACACCTTTTTTTAAGATTAAATTGCTACATTTAAATTACAGTTGAAAAATAAAGATATTAAGTCAACCCTCAATCAATACATTACATATGATCAAAATTAATTAAGACAAAAATAATCTTTATATTTTGGATCTTTTACTCAACCCTGAATTTTAGGTATATCAATTAAAGTCTTTTTGCATTCCAAGTCAAAAAGTGAAAAAAAAACATTTATTATGATCATGTTTAAACTAAAACTTTAAATTACCCTATTTCTGAATTCTAATTCAATTTGATTGAAGTTCATTTTCTGTAAAGAAGCTTCATCTTCTCTTCTCTGTTTGAAGAATTTACCAGATTGCTGTGGTCCTTGCTGCTGCCAAATCAATGCTGAAAAATAAATTGATACAACCTGGTATTAAAATAGTATTTCGATATAGGAGTAATATGAAGTAATAATACTTTACAGGTACATTGTACCTCCTCTATTTTTTGGAATTTCGTATGGTTTACACATTTCTGTGAAATTCTAATCAATTCTTGTAATCAACCCAAAAATCTCTTATAGTTTTACATAAAAAGATAAAATTTTATTGATGCTCACACAAAACATAACAAATAATCACAATTTATGAAGTTCTTGAGCATATAAGCAATGTTTTTACATGAATTTGTCAATCCGTATTTCAGGACTGTTCCGAAAAATTTGTTCTCAAACTTTAAATTTCAGTAAAATACTCAATTTCCACTGTATTTTCAACATTCCAACCACCATCTTATCTCCTTTCCACCAGAAATAGTCCAAATAACAATTTTTCTTGTATAAACCTAATTCAAAACCAAGTGGTTGATCTCGGTAAACCAGGAACTCTCATGCCAGAGTAACTTTTCCTTATCCCTGTAGACAGGGAACTGTTAGAGAAAGGGTTATAATCACAAGCGATTTCCATACTCTCAATATTCATTACCTAATAACCTGGAAAGGTTTAAAACAGCATACCACAATATGGGATGATCATGCAAAGCTTCCTACAAAATTTCAGATTTGTACCAGTACTATATATATTATTGCAAAGAAAAAGCTTGACCAAAATGAGTGACAGGCACTGACACTAAATGATGGCGCAAGTGAAACTGTATATATCCTAACTTTTCGAGTTGGGCAATTAAAAAAAAAAAGATTTCAATTCTCATTTGCAAAGGTAATTTATACATATACAGCTATATTTTACTGCCCTGCAAAATAGACAAAAGATGTGTGTTGGATGTAGATTTAAACATTTATTTCAATGTGTAGTTATACCCCATTAATATATACACATGCTTGTAAACATCATGCATTAGTTATCTTACAATAGAACAGTGAAACAGCATGCTACATTTCCCAAAGGAATACAAATATGTATGTAACACAACATGTCTTACAGCTTCAATTCACATAAAAACATGGCATTTCCATTTCCCAGGAAAAAAAACATCTATATCTTCAGTAAATGAATGAAACAATTATGAGGTTTGAAAATAAAATTGTTGCAACTTATCTGCTTGAATAATGATAAACTATGAACAAAAAAGCTTAAAGTCTTCTCTTATTTTTAGCAACATAAAATAGAGATTTCTTATTTATATATACTGTGTAAACAGTCTCAAGCCTAGATTCCTTAACAGTATAGAGTGAACAATAGACATGCAATAATCTAATGAATAACATGCATCGTGAAATACAAGTCACCTTGGTTCTGTGGAATAGGGCTGAAAAATAGAGCCACTCATACATTCAATAACATTCTGACTGTGCTGTAATAGTGAATGTAAAACTTCCTTTGTGCAGGTGATGGGTTTGGACTTTTAATTCAAATAAGGAACAAGAAAATAGCTTATATTTAAATGAACAAGCTATTTGTTATGCCACTATCAAGTACGGGATAAATTATCTAACACTTATCTTAGTACAAACTGAAGTATTACTTTTCTCATCCTAAATTCAACTGTTGAGAAAAATTAATTATACAAGCAAATTTATCCTACTCTACCTTGACTGTAAATGTTTCTTTTCCTGAATGACAGAAAGGATTCTGTTTAAGCAGAGTGGAAAACAGCACAATTATGACCTTCACAGAGGTAAACATCTTTATAGATAATATTTTCACATTCAAAGTCTTTCAGATAAAAACTAGAGAACAGGTCTATAAGACACGGATGCCCCGCAATAGGCATTATTAGTAGATAAACAAACTTAAGACCAACTTAACCCAAGTCCCTCATGAGCCTTATAAATTGGAAACTGTAAAGTGCTTATAAAGGGGATTATAATAATGAAACATTATAAGGATATTATGCATAGTTGGTAAAACAGGATAAATGATTGTCACTGAAGCATGCAATGTAGGTCATAAAATGAAATGTACATGGACACCTAATTGTTTGGCTTAGGGGAATACTCATAAGGGTGAACATGAATACTATGAGGCAATATTATGAAGACATCATGTATAATTGCTGAGCAATGGACCTAAACACAAAACTTAACCGAAGTCACTCACGTGTGAAATGTAGGTTATGGACATCTAGTTGTTTGTGATTTATGTAGTACTCATTAAGATGAATATTTTAATGCCATATCATAAAGATATCAAGTATAGTTGATGAAAAATGGATCTAAACGCAAAATTTAACCAAAGTCACTCAACCATGAAATGTAGGTCATGGACACATAATTTTTTATGCTTCGGGTAGTACTCATAAAGATGAATGCTAAGATGAAATATCATACAGATATTATGTATAGTTGTGGAGAAATGGACCTAAACACAAAATATAACCAAAGTCACTCAACCATGAAATGTAGGTCATGAACACTTAACAGTAGGTGCTTTGGGTAGTTCTGATTAAGTTGAATATTATGAGGCAATATTATTAAGTTAACTTGAATAGTTGCTGAGAAATGTAGCTCATGGACACCCATCTGTTAGTGCTTTGGATAGTACTTATTAAGCAGTGATTTTGTTACCTTTTTTCAAAGCTACCTCTACCTTTCAGTTTGGGAAAATTTATCGCAGTATTTTCAAAATTGGGATTTTTTTATAACAAAATACTACCAAATATTAGCAATTTCAATGGAGATTTTGGCCTGAACTCTCTCTGAGGCCTTCCAGTAATCCCTTTGAATGAGGCTCTACTTACTGGACAGCTTTTGTAAGAAAGTGTTTACTCTTCAGACTACTATGCTTGCATAAAATACCCCTTTTACTATGTGAAAAATAAAGTCATTGATAAACTATTTAAGAAGTTTGCATCATTAAACCTCCATTGATCTGTTGTGCTATAAGGACAATAAATAATGAAGAGTCAGTATTATCCCTTGTTCACTGGGTTATTGATAATCAGGTTTACTATTTTGGGCTTTGGGGAAGAGATTTTATCAATATCAAGTTCAACATTTCCCAAACATTCGTAACAAACATTAAAATAGATTTTGCGGGGCAAGTATTTTGTTATCTTTGGCTTTATTGTATAAGTTTTGTTTTTAAATACCCATTTTTATCATGTTTTGACAGCTTTTTTGTATAGAAATTGCTGTTTAGACACATTTGGTATCAAGTACAGTATATTGTTGGGAAAAGAAACCAACGTTTTTTGTTAAAAAAATGAATGGTTATATGTTGTTATGTCAGCTTCCTCCGTTTGTATGGAGGACTCCATTTCTGGACAAAGTTCGTAGCCCATCTGAACTGGTGCGGAGAATCTACATCATATGTACACTTGAAAGAAATCACCATTATTCCAGTACATAGATGTGTTCAATTGACATAGACATAGTCAACAACATATTTTGGGAAGATTTTTTTACAACTTTGGGAAATAAAAACAGAGTTGGGAAATTATCTCTGGGGGAAACAGCCGAAATTCGGCTGCAATTTGAAGGGAACAAAATCACTGTTCAGGTGATTGTTATGATGCAATATCATAATGGTATCATGTATAGTTGATGAGAAATGGACCTAACTGCAAAATTTAACCAAAGTCGCTCAAGTGTGAAATGTAGGTCAAGGACAACTAATTGTTAGTGGTTTGGGTACTATTCATTGAGGTAAATGTTATCATGCAATTTCATAATGGCATCATGTATAGTTGGTGAGAAATGGACCTAAATGCAAAATTTAGCAGAAGTCACTCAAGTGTGGAATGCAGGTCATGGACACCTAATTGTTAGTGCTTTGGGTACTTTTCATTGAGATGAATGTTATGATGCAATTTAATAATGATATCATGTATAGTTTGTGAGAAATGGACCTAAAAGCAAAATTTAACCGAAGTCACTCAACCATGAAATTTAGATCATGGACACCAAATTATTGCTGCATTAGGTAGTACTCATAGAGATGAATGTTATGATTCAAAATCATAAAGATATCACTTCAGGTTACTAAACTATGGATCTAAATGCAAAATTAAATGCTGGACATACGGATGTACAGACGGACAGGGGTAAATCTATATGCCCCTTCCACTTTTCGTGGCAGGGCATAAAAAGTCAGATTGTTGTAAAAATGAACAAATTTGTGTTTATCAGAAATCATCTGCACCATTTATCCACAAAATCATTCTAGACCACAACTCACTGTAGAATTGCTACAAGAAAAACTCTAATGTAACATCTAAAATCTTAAGATCATATTTGCAGGAAAAACTGTCCCAAACAGACAAATGATCAGAATTCTAAAGTTTTCTAGTTTTCTATGATTTTTATAATTCACTGAGACATGGTTTCACAGGGATACACAAAATCTTATCTTGTACATGTATTTAGATTTTCTGGGTTTCCAAACTATTTCATTCTAATTCAAACACATTTTATAAATATTTAATAATCATAAAACACATGGTCGATTCTAACTGTTCCTGACATTTGTTCCTTTATTCACCACCTAAAAATCTCAATTCAGCAATTTCTTTTAAAATGAATCATAATATTAAATGACTGTTTAAATGAACAAAATGTTTATTTATTAAATGAATTACCTCCTTTGGCATTTTCTGGTAAAGGTTTAAACTGGTTAGAAACAGCTACACCAAGTCTGTGTAAAAATTCCTTGTAATTCACCATACCAGTGTGGTGAAAGTCATATCGCTGCCATAATCTAAATCAGAATGTATTTACATGTCAGAGGAATAAAAAAGCTTCATGATCAACCTAACAAAAAATGCTTTCAAGTTGACACGGTAAATCTTAGTATCAACAAATATCAAAGTCAACAAATTTATAATGAACAATTAGAAATAGACTAGCTGCTACATAGAAGATAGAATCAGAAAAAAAAAGTCTGGATCTTTTCATACAAACTTAGGATATCATAAAATCTAATAATGTAAACAAGATCAATGATGTGTGACAGACATCAATGTATAACCTTAGACATTCAACAATATCAAATATCAAACAATTTCTATTTGTAGTAACATAAATTTGAAATTTCTAAAAATTTAACATGACATGGAAAAAAATTGTTATTGCTGTCTCTATAACCATTGCTGTGATATTATTTTGAATTTGAAACATGTTCTCTCAGTGACATTTCCCAATGTGTCATTTTATTTTTATTCTGAAAAGCTTACTTGTCAAATTGTTGATCATTCAATTTAAAACAATAATTTTCAATAACCCTTCTCATTTCATGTCTCTGAATTTTTCCATCCCGGTTATAGTCAAACAACTGCAAGGCCTTCACAACTGGTTTCAAATTTCCACTTATCTGAAAAATACAATACAACATTAAATGCAAACTGTTTTCACACCCATTTTGCACTTTACTTGCAATATTGTTGTCATATTATTTATTATTCCGCCAAAAGCTTTATTTTTATTAGTAGGAAAAAACAGAATAAGTTTATTGGCCAATACATGTACATCAGGCAATATCTTGCCACATTTTAAACACAGCAAGATTTATCCAAACTCCTTGAAAGTCAAAATTAATATATATTTGAATCTGTATACAGTAGATATAATACATTTTCTGCTCACAAAATCAACTTGGTATTATCAGTGAAAAAGGGGAAAGAATTTGTAGATAACACTCATGTGCGTGTCGACATCTACCTGTTTTACTTTACTTAAAATATATATTTATCACTGTTCAAGATATAATTGTTTGTGGGTTGGAAGTCATTTAACTAAAATTTGATAGGTCATTTGGTATCATTTGAGACCTTCATTGTAGACACACAAAATAAGAAAAGTGTGTGGTGGTACTTTTAAGAAGAGCTGTATGACACCCAACAGTCTCCTCAATTTATTTCTGAAGTAACCTGAAAGTAACTGATGTAACAGATATAAAAAAAACACTTTTGTTTCACTATGTATACCTTATCTTTCAGCATTTTCTCTATCATGTCAACATTCAGTTCTCTAGCTGTTTGAGGAGGCAAACCAAGCCTAAAAAATAAGTTAAGAGTGAGCATATAATTATGTTCTTTTTTATGTTAAATTGGTATTCTATGTAAGGGTCGTTTTATATTTCTTTTTCATCTGATTTGATATTTAATTTGTAATTTGTATATTTTGTAGAAATTCTTTCAACAAAAGATAATGTAAAGGTGTCGAAAATTTTCACACTGCATAATCAGGGGCAGAATATAAGTTACCATAATGATAACTGTCATTCACTGGTAGGAGATCGATTGAGGGTTACTTTACTGCATTTAGCTAAATATGGTCCCATGTCCAAATGCAAGTCCAAATTGCACATCCAAAGTAAATGCTCCAAACACTTAATCAATTTGTCAATGTATTCTGTATCAGAAGCCACTTCTCCGATTCATACTTTTACCTCAGGTAACGGTATAATTTTCCCAATTCAAATGATTATAAGTTATGTTTCCTAGTAGCATAGGACCCAAGACCCTCCTGATAATGAGTAGGAAAATAGCTAGGTGTTTTTGGTCTTCACTTTTACAGTCCTGATAATATTAATTTGAAATTTATTCTTCAATCAGTCACCAAATAATGACTTTCGAAATACAAATTATCTTACTTTTGGAACCCTCCAATTCTACTCTGAGGAGGAGGCAAATGTTGTCCATAGAATTTGTCCATAAAATCTCCATACTTCATTGTGTTGTTGGGATTTTTTTCAACCTGAGAGAAAAATTTATCACAAATATATCAATGCTAAAATAATTCTGCTTCAGAAAATAAGTTATTTCAATGTAATAAATATTCAATGGTAAAATCATTTAATACAGGACAGATAATTCTACCATGCATATACATGTACATATAATATTAGTAGTAAAGGTAACAAAGTTGAGGGCTTTATAAAATTCTGTCATTACACAGTATCTGTATATAAGACATATTATACAATAGCAAAATCTGTCTTTCTAAAACAATGAACATATTTCTTAGGTCAGTTATTATTTTTAAAGTTTAAATAACCCAGATATAATCTAATACACCCCTTTAAAACTGTATATCTCAGTAACATATCTTGATCAGATGAACTTGACTAATTGTCTCTATAAATAGGATTTTATCGTTTAAAAGGATGGTGATAATTGATATTTATATATTCAATTTAACTTGAAGGTCTGATTAAAACCAATTTAGAACTATGTATTACAGAATTGGTTTAAAACATCCTTCACCATGATTGATCAACAGTTTCATTATTATTTGGAATAAAAATTACGAGAGGTTTTCACATTTATTTTCTTCATTTTAATTACAAATTCATATCTTTTTGTTTGACATGACTGCAACCATAAATATCATTATTATTTTTTGGGGGGCAAGTAAAATAAAAATAAAATTGTATACTGTACATAAAATTTAATTGGATAAGGATTAAATCTCAGTTCTATTTATGAAAAAAAGTGAACACTATATTCATTGGTAGAGGATATAACTAGGGATATCAATAGTGGAAATGTATTTCAAGTTATTGAGGTGGAAAATAATTTGTGACAGCATTAATTGTACATTTGGTAAAAAAAAAATTTTTTTTTGTAAAACTTTAATCTTATTCTGGCCTACTGGCTAAGTATATCTACAACCTATGCTAGTTGCCTTTACACCATGGCAGATTTGAAAACTGTTCTAATAGCTCATCTTATGTCCGATTCTAAAATTTTACTAATAGCCCCTCTCTAAGACAGATTCAAAAATTGTACTAACATAGCCCCTTCACTATGACAGAAGTAAAGTAAGTGAGAACTTGTAAAACTTGTGCAATAAAAGACCCTTATCTATGCTAGAACATAAAATATACTAAGAGTCTCTGCAATGAGACATACTTAAATAATAAACTAATTGAAAGATATACTAGTATTATTGACAAAACAAAACTGATGCCAGTTTATACTCTGAGTAACAGTGTTCACCGCAAGCATTTTGTCTGGTTAGAAGTAAAAACTTGCTTCAAAAATATTGCACATGCTGTTAGCCAGTTAGTTGTTAGAGTCTATCAAAATATCTCAATTCTCTAAGAATTTAAACTGATAGTAAATCAACTTGCCAGCAATGAAAATGGATGACAGAGCACTTGCATTGAAAATAAAATAACAGCATGGGAATGGAATTCATTTCATCATTTTTATGAAAAAAAAAATTTTATGTTTGTAAAGAAATCCGGGAAATTTTATTTGAAATACTCAAAAGCCAAAAACATACCTCAAAAGCAAATAAAGCTTTCACTAAAATTATACCTAATGACACAAACTTAGGTATAGATTTTTAAAAAATGAACTGACATCAAGTTTTGTTTTTCATTTATACCCAAAATTATACATGTATTTAAATAAATAGAAAAATGCCAATAAATCTATGATTTTGAATGTGCAGTAAAATTATACAGAAATTCAATTCTCAAAAATAGTAAAACTAAATGTACTTTTCCAGGATACAGAATATCTGAAACTTGAAGCTTGTTGGAAAATACATTGACGTATATTAAGCTACATAAAAGTTTAGCAAACACATGTGATATTGTCATTATTGAAAATACATCATCATATGGATATACATGTATTTTGTAACTGGTCATTTATATTGGAAAATACCAATTCTAAATATGTTTTTGTACTGAAAATAAACAAAAATTTTCACAAGATAAATATATCACATGCATGGAAAGGGTACAGAGAAATTAGGGTATGCTATAAAACATGTGTTGAACAATATGGCAAGGTGTAAAAACAGTATAAAATGTAAAATGTAAATAAAGCTACAACCAGAAGTAGTGAAGTACACCAGTGCTGAAGGTGAATAGCCATCACACCACTACACACTGCAGGCCGCATATGATACCTTTGCCACGACCGCCTCAAACTGCTCGGTGGTCAGGGGGAAACAAAAGGATTCCAATACTCTGCGAAATTCACCTTTTGTTACGCCCCCATTATTTTCAATATCATAGGTCATAAAGGCCTGAAAAAGTAAAAAAATGTATAGACATGGAGAGAGAATTTTTCATTATGACTATGGCGTAAAAATAAGAAATGAAAGTCCAGAGTGAATTCTTAATCTTAATTAGGAATTACCGGTAAGACATTTTGGGTAAGAAAACAGTATCTATTTCAGTTCTTATTTTGATCAGCCTTTTAGTAATCAATTATAGGGCTAATCTTGAAAGGAAAAAGTGCTGCTGCAATGATTAGCTATTAATTGGTATTTTATGGATTTGATTCTTTTGTCAAATGCTACAATCTTAACAACAGATATGTCTGATGAACTCAAAAAAAAAAAACAAAAAAACTTTCCGTTCAAGCTTTTAACTTGACAGTAAAGCAGACATTTTGTAAAATTATTATACATGTTAATTATCACTTAAACGATATCAGCTATGAAACTGACTACATTAGACTTAGGTTTTATGTTATATCTTACTGAAAAACCATGTTGATTTTCATTGGTTTCAATTTTGATGAATTAATAGTGTCTTATACTTCCGAACTGAAACTTACAAGCACTTCATAGATGCTAATGAGACCCTTTTCCAAATGAATATGAATGATTTTGCACAAAATTGCATCAAATGGCAATGTAAATGGTAAAATAATCTACATGAAGCTCATTATGTTTGCGATAAATATATAATGCAAACCACATCTTATAATATGGATCACTGGTAGCGTGCAAATGTGTATCATACATGACCGCACTTATGTCAAATTGAGTATTGTGCCTAAAAATGTTGTGAGATATTAAGAAATTCTCGTTTCTAGCTGCATTTTCACACAAGAATCATTTCAGTGCTCTACAAATCACACAACACACAAATATCTTCAATAATAGTTTGAGACTTAATAAATTAGACCGCTTTAAACATTTCACTTAAATATTTCTCAGTTTGATTAAAAGCAATTCAAGCCAAAGGAAAATACTTAATTCCAAATTTTTCATTTATTTGTTATATAAGCTGGAGAAAAAACCCTTGTAAAGAGCCAAACAAAGATGAAGGAAATAAAGTGTCACTCTTTCCATACATAGTGAATGTTAATTGTGTGCATATATTGTCGTGTGCAGATTCAGCGCAATTAGTATAAAGAAAATGGTACACTTTTCACCTGCCAAATGAATGAAGATTGTGTGCATGAGTGTCACGTATTTGACATCAAAATGAAAAACAATTATGAATGCACTTGTTTGTCTTATTACCAGGAAATGTATAATCACAAATATCATTTCCACAAAAACAATTTCATTTTTATCATTTTTACAATTAATATTCAATGCACAAAAAGGGTTGTATATTCACTTAAATTGAAATTATCCATATGTACCACAAACATTTCATCTTTATGAATAAGGAGTTTTATTTGCATATTAAAATCAAATTGAAACATACACAGTAATGAATTTACATGTATAACATATTTTAACATATAAAACATAATATATAAAATACTACAGAAATCATTACTGAAATAGCAAGGAAGGTAAATTGCTCTAATATATCTACTTTCACAGCAATTGAAAACAAAAACATCTTATTTCTTACCTGCATTATGTCTTGGTGTTTGGTCCTCACCTTCTCTCTCATTAATGCCTCTATCTCAATACTAGATAGACTGGCATTAGGAGATTGTATTGAAGAGTTTGCAGAACCTGTTAATAAAAATTAACACATGACATGAGTATTTTCCTTTGTTCTTGTTGTGACTTAAAAGTATGGCATGTACACATGTATTTGCATATATGTTATTCAATCTTTCCAGTTCCTGTAAAATTGAAAAAGACTTGCAAAAATAATTCCTTGTTTCATACAATCTTATCAAAATATTTTAACTTGAATATTTTCATACTCAATTTTAATTAAACTCATCTTCAACTTGCTCTGAGGTATGTGCAAAGCTGATTGTTGATGGTGACTTCAAGATGGATAACAACAATAAAAGCATTGTTCCATTGCTTGGTTTTACCATATATTTGTAGGGACTTTGTCTGATGTGCTTTTACTCCATATCCTTTCATTATTAATTAAAGACTGGAGCATTAATAACTGCACTACAATCCTTAAATAGTTTCCTATTTCTTGCTCTTAAGATAAGCAAAAAATAAGTCAACCTGTCATGACTGTGTTTACTAAACAATAAACATATTAAAGTAAAAACATTATATGTTTATTTTAGCTTAATATAACATATTTCAGACTTGGACATTTAATCTATACACCTACTGTCTGTTTACCCATAAATTTCAGAAATGAATGAAAGAAAAAAAGTTTAATAAAGCTGTGTGGCTAAAAGCTTATCATTTGCCATCCATTTGTCACAAATAATCACATGATAAACTTATCATATTTAAAATGCATTTGACAAGAATAATAATTTCAGCCTCTGACTCTTATTTTAAGTTTTGTCAAATAGTATTACTCAGTTATGGACTTTTCCAGAGGTGAATATGTAAACCAATATTCACAGAGATCATTGGTCAAGCTAAATATTTATGTTTGCAGGTCAATAAAAAAAAACGTATCCACTGTTATAAAAAAAAAACATGATTGTTTTATTATATAGTTCAATGCATTACGACATCATGGAGTGAATATCACTCCAGGAGGTGAATACATTTATTTATCATGTTTATTCACCTCTTATGATTTTGTTGCATATAGAGTATATAATCAAGACAACTATTTAATAATATGTGTACATATTCATGTTCTAGTATGACTATTATTCAGACACAATTATTGAATTATATCATTGAAATTTTCGAATTACCGAGAGAAGATGAGTGACCAACTCTGCTTGATTTCAGTCGACCTGTGCTGCTTTTAGGAGAGGGTCTGGCTGATATGGCAGCTCCCTGACTATCAGGCAAAAGTGTTGGTATTGCTACTGCTGATGTCATCCTGTAAATAAAGAATAATAAGTAAAACATCATATATATGTTAACGCACCAGTTTTCTGCAAACTTTTACATACCACAGGACAAGAAAATATACTGGTACATAAAATCAAATAAAAATCTGTAATACAGCAACTTATAAAAATTTATATCAACAAATATGAAAAGTTTGTCACAAATAATTTTACTTGCTGTCTGACAATATGGACTGGTAACTTTTAGTGCTACTGGAAATGGCATTTTTCCCAGACACCTTTGAAGTCTGTTCAAGGGCAATTTTAAACTATAACACAACAGAATTATCTCCTCTGCGTTTAAATTTTTTCCCAGTATTATTGTAAAGGATATTCATGTTTTTATTTATACAGTCTGAGTTTAACTATACACGAACACATTGAACTCGGGTAATAAATGTACATGATGTAGTCATGATTTATTTCAGGTCTTGTTATGACATCTGAGTTACAGTTGATTTTTTAATGAAATTTACAATGACAGGTTACTATTACAACTAGCAATACAATGTAATTTAGGAAACTAGATAAATGGAATTGGAGCATCTGTTAAGTATCATAATTTGCAATCTTTAATTAAAAAATCATGCAAGTGTAGTCAGGTTCCTCTGTTGTGTATCAGTTTTTCTAACCAGGAAAGCGTAAAAAGTGTAAATGTGTTGATGACAAAAAATCTCTGGAAGATTAACTCGAAGTCTATCAAGCTCATTATTATTTAATGAGACTTCAAATTTAGTTTATTTTGCAATAATCATTATGCTTGTTTGTCTCGGAAAAGAATGGCATTTCTTTAAACACTGTATATGTAATCCAAAATAGTATCCTGTGAAATAAGTTCTAAAAGGGACAAATGTTATTGATATATCTATGAGATTATTTCATCAGGTGAGCTTTTTTCTTTGGAACTTCATTCACGGTGGATACTATAAACTGTTACGTATAAGTTTGGACTGTTGCTGATGTTGTCAGGACATGACTATAGTAATTATACTAACTCAGACTACCAAGTGAAAATAAACTGACAAAAAATTGTGTTGATAGAAACTGTTTCCTTGGTTTACTACATCCATACAAATTGAAATTATTTAAATGAGATTATATATATAATAATATTGAAAACATCGATAATAAAACAACATGGATAAAAATCTCATGTAGTAATTAGCTTGAAATTAAAGTTCTTTTTGACGCATTGGTTTTAATGAGATAATCTTGCGGAATGAATGTGCATATAAATGATAAACGCTGTAGTTTTGTGTACCTGACATTTAGCAGCTGTTTAGAGTGATTTTATCCTGTTTTAAATGTATCAAATGCCATTAATTAACACATGATAGCTGAGATCCCGCGTATCGTTGCCAACTGCGTCCACTTCCGTTGTCAGGAGACAACCGGATCGCCCCCTATTGGGGACATCATAAAATTAAAACGGATAAGGACCCCAACAAAACATTCCGGTAACATAAAAAAGGCATGTTTCGGTAAAAACCAGCTCTGATTTAAATAATTTCAAGTGTTTGGCTGTCAAACACTTGTACGGTATGAAATGAACTTTAACCTTTTATGGTTTGGCCCAATAAAGCTAATTTAACCCCGCCGTAGCAGGTTTGCGCCTGTCCTAAGTAGGGAAATTTATTAAGCCTTTGTGTGTCTGTCTTTTTTCTAGTTAGGTTTACTTTATGTCTATAGGGGTCTAGGATGATGTTTATTTCGCTGAACTTGGTTACTCTTTATTCAGGGGCCGACTCCGACCTGCCGTTGGGTGTGGGGTTTTCTCACCGTTCATTGAAGATCTTATGGTGGCTTTGAGTTGTTATTACTCCCCTTTGG
>MJUU01037846.1:125622-164075 GCA_002080025.1 Modiolus philippinarum
ATAAGACATACTTTTGATTAATTGACAGCGAAAAACTGACACCGAAAGTTGCTAAATAACGGGGGATGGGGATCAAAAATGAGGATTCTTCAGTTACAGACTAACACTAACTAGTTTTCTTTAAAAAAGTTCCAGCTAAGAGTCAAGCAGTGAGCGACACATTAAAAATTCAAATTCTCACGTTATTTTTTGGCTTAGTCGTATTTAATTGGTCATAAAAACACATACCAAAAAGTTTTACATTCGAAGATGTGTTAGGTCTCGAGATAATTTTTGACTGATCATATAGAGAAAAAAATGGCGGGGAAATTAGTCGTATTTAATTGCTCATAAAAACACATCCCAAAAAGTTTTTACATTCGAAGATGTGTTAGGTCTCGAGATAATTTTTGACTGATCATATAGAGAAAAAAATGGCGGGGAAATTTTCCCGTACTTTTCACGGTACATGTAACTAAATTTTGAGCGCTGATAACTCAAAAAGGCAAAATAACACAGATCTTTATTCTATCAAAATGACGTTTTCTTGGTTAGTTTTATTAAAATCAAACATCAAAAGTTTGCGTTTTTTTTCCTGATTCCCGATTCTACGGTCCAAACGGATACGACTGTTTTCCCCTGTGCTTTTTCTCTATTTACTATCTCAGGATGCTTAGTATTGTGCGTTTGTAGAATTAAGATCAGTTGTAAATGGGAGATGGAGCTGGATCAAATCCTCCGGTATTATTAATGTACTCTCCCACTACCTGCAAGGTGTTATCAAATACAGGCTTGTTGTTGTCCGTCTTTGTTCAAGTAGATCGAAGATCTTAGAAGAGACTGCATATCCAAGTAAAAGGCGGGTGTAAGCTCTTTCAATGTTCATGGTCATATTTTTCACAGACAAGCATTAAGTGTTCTGCTGTTTCTTCACTTCCGCATTCAGAGTTTGGAGTGATGGCATTTCCAATCTGGTGTCTGTACTTGTTTAGTTTGTTGTATCCTGTTCTCAACTCTGTCAATATCTGTCTAAGGCGTTGGTTTGGCCAGTCATATTTATGCATCCCACCTTTGGTATTAGGTTGTGGAGATGCCTTCCTGACTCTGCATGATCCCATCGAGTTTGTCGTTTGTCTTTCACTGATTGTTTTGCTGATTTTTTGACATCTGAGGGGTTATGATGTTGTGACTCACATCAAGGATGGATGCTTCTTTTGCGGCTTGTTTTGCTAGTTCGTCTGCTATCTCGTTCCCCGCTATATAAGCATGGCCTGGGGTCCAAGATATAGACGCATGGATGCCTATTCTGCCTAGTGATGTCGTTTTCCTTGATGTCCCTGATCAGATCTAAATAGTTACTTGACTGCCAGTTTAGTGTGAGGATACCAACTGCTGTTTGACTGTCCGAGAGGATCCTTAGAGCCGTGAATCCACTCGTTTAGATGTACCATGCAGTGTTCTAATACCATTTCTATGGCAACTAACTCTGCAAGCAGTATTGACCCTCGTTGGGCTACTGGTTTTTGAATAGGATTTGACTGCCTGGATATATTATAGCGCCTGACCGATTAATCTTTGAAGGCAACTATTGTTTGTTCGTTTGTATCAGCAAGCAGTTGTTCCATAACCTGTCTACATAGTGTGATTTTTCAGCGTCTCTATTTTTTGGAACTACCCAGTCGACTCTAATAAGCTGGCTTGTCCATCATCAGCATTTCACTAGCTTGAATGCTAGCTCTGGTTCTATTAAAGTGATGTCAACTTTTGTCGTTCTTTGCATTTCATTGACTTGACTTTTTTCCTCAATGTGCCACCGCACCAATGAACTTTGCCTGTTTCTTCGACGGACTGGTACTTAAATCCATGGTAATAGCCACAAAACAAGTAACACAATTTTATGGTAAGCAGCAAATAGTACCCTTTTACCCTTTAACAATTAACACAAATTAAAAAAAAAAACTAAAAGAACAGAAAACACCAAAATGGTTTAAAAAGGTGGTAATTAAGTATACGAGTTGTCAGAGGTGGAAATATACCACAAAAATGGTCAAATCATGGTGTTAGTGGGCACAATTTTAGCTTCAAAGTGACATGGTTGGCTCTTTTGCCGAGTTTTTGAAATTAAACAAGTTCAATATCCATGAAGTGTGTAATTTGACAACAAACTATTAATCAAGATTTAGTCGTGTTTGTAAATCATTAGTTATGACTGTTGAAAGGTCTGTTCCATGCACGGTCCATGGTGTAGCGGAAAAAAATATCGCCATGTAAGAGTTAAGGTTTATTGAATGTTTCTAAGAAAACCAGTTCTTCCCATTACATTGGTGTGATGCCAAGTTCAGCAGCAGACGGTAAAATAGAAACCGGTAGATGCAGGGCAAAATTTTTAGTTTAGCCATTGTAATTGATAGCGTAATTTGAATTTGTGTCCATGGTGTACGCGGGCAATAATCCATTTGTTCATCAGTAACTTGTGTTTTCATGATACCCAAGCTTCAAGTTGTTTTGTACAAATCAGAAGAGCGTGCGTTGCTTCAAAAAGGTGCAGTCATTTTCTTTGAATAGACCTAAATATAGACAGTAGGCCATTTGTGTTACCATCCTTGGTGGAACTGGTAAAAAGGTAACACTGTGAATTGTTTTTGTAATGCCATGAACTTACAATTTTGATACTTGAATTCAGTTTCTTTTGAAATCGAATATAAAAAGATGCGAGCACTGACTTGAAAACAAAATATCGTGTAAATAGCATTTTCATGCAAATGTAACACCATGGATGCAAATAGTAACACTATGGACGCAAAAAATGTAACACCTCTGACAAACATATTCATTATTAACTTATCTTTGTTTTAAAATACAAAATAATAATAAGTATCCATAGAGAATTTTGTTGAATTGTATTATATATAAAAAAATGATGTTGAAAACATCATATTATTAGTTTAAGAATGGACACGAGATAACACCATGGACAATCGTGTTTTGACTTACAATTGTAGGAACAGTAAGAAAAAAATAATAATAATACGGTGAATACGAATTTGAGTTGCGGAGATGGACAGTGATACAGCATATGTTAACACTATTGCATTTTTGCATGGAGGAACATGGCTAAAATGGAAATGAGAAAATCACACGAGCGAAAAATCCCGTGGTATTATAGCAATTCACAGTACTTTTTTCGAAATTTTGACTAATATTAGGCATTGTATTGAATTGGTAAAACACTTCTGAATTCTCGTCTTGATCTATCTCTTTGGCGAGGGTTAGGGTTTAAGCGAGCGAGTGCGAGTTTGTGTGTTTTTGTTTCAGACAGAAAGTTAATTACAGATAACAAGACAAACTGAAAGACATACATACATATTTGTCGAGACTTTGTCTCATGTACATTTACTCCATTTCTTTTATTGTTTATTAAAGGGAAGGAGAGTCAGATTTACTACGGGACAGAGAAGTCGACAGACAGACAAGACACATTACTAAATTAAGATTTTTTTCTGAAGTATTATTTCTTGAGTGATCATTTCACCGACATATACCCATACAAAAAAGGAAGCCAAACCTCTTTACTCTTGCTTTGTAGATTTCAGAAAGGCATTTGATACAGTATGGCATAGGGGACTGTTCTATAAACTAAGGAAAATTGGTATAAGCAATAAATTTTATTCTTTATTAAAAGATATGTACAGGCAAACTAGACTTTGTGTGAAAGTAGATAATAGTTTAACTAGTTTTTTTCAATCATATGTTGGTGTAAGACAAGGCGATAATATGAGTCCCAATTTGTTTAAAATTTTCTTAGATGATTTTAGATCTTGTTTGAATGATTCAACGGATCCAGCAAAACTTAATGAAGCTAAATTGACTTGTTAGCTTTATGCTGATGATCTTGCTCTTCTCTCATCAAGTAAAGAGGGCCTGCAAAATTCTTTAGATACTTAGTAAACTAAATGACTACTGTAAACAATGGGGTTTAGAAGTAAACTTGAAAAGACAAAATGTCTGATATTTAAAAGTGGAGGACGCTCCCCTTCAACAGAATTCTTTTATGAGAATACTAAACTTGAAAATGTCAATAAATTTAATTATTTAGGAGTCAGTTTTTCTTCATCTGGATCATTTACTGATGCTAAAACTGATTTATATGGAAAAGGTCTAAAAGCGTACTTCAAAATGTGCAAGTCTTTTGGTGATTATAAACCCAAAATAAACACCTTTATTCACATATTTGATAATACAGTAAAACCAGTTATTCTGTATGGCTCTAATATTTGGGGAAGTTTTAACCCTAATAAATTAAAAGATGATGAGTCCTTTTATAAACTCTGTAATGAATTTCATGTGGAAAAACTTAATATAAAATGTTGTAAATATACTCTTGGGTTGGGAAGAAAAAGTACAAATGCTGCAGTAATGGGAGAATTAGGAAGATTTCCATTGATTATATCTGTTATCTTAAACATTTTAAAATTTTGGTAAAGACTTAAGTCTACTGATAATGATCTTTTAAACAATGCATTACATTGTTCACAGGACATGCATAATAATAAACAAACATCATGGATCGGTTGTGTCTACAGTATTTTAAAGTATTTAGATCTTTCAACTGATTATATCTTAAAGAAAAATGCTAATTTGAAGAATGCTGTCATCTCAAGACTCACATTTAAGTATAAACTAACTTGTTTAATGATGTAAGAAAAGATAATAAAAAAAAAACTTCGTACATTTCGTCTATTTAAAAATAAATTTTGTTTTGAAAAATATTTGATTATTGAGGAATTTAGATTACGTAGTATTCTCTCTAAATTTCGGGTTGGTGCACATCAATTAGAAATTGAAAGGGGGGATTTTTTAATATCAATGTAGATGAGCGCATTTGTAAATTATGCAATAAAGAAATTGAAGATGAGGTACATTTTTTACTGAACTGTGATGCACTTGAAAAGACAAGGGAACCATTTATTAAGAAAATTGTAAACAAATATGATAATTTAAAATCATGTAGTAATCAAAACCCTTTCATTTGGCTATTTAGTTGTTAAGATATTGAAACACTGAAAGATATTAGTAATCTCATTTACAATCTACAAGTCGAAAGAGAAAATATATTGAAGTAATTAATTAATTATATTTCAATGGTTGCACAATACCCTTTGTTGGACGAGAGGTGTCTCTATACAGTGACCCCCCCCCCACCCCCCTTGTGTGGGTAAGCCGATTCATACTCAATAATTAATATTTGTTCATTATAACTATTATATTGTGTGATTGTGGATGTTTGTTTGTTTGTTTGTATATGTTGTACAATCTGCCCGCAAGGGCGCCTAAATTTTGGCAATAAAATAGTTTGTATTGTATTGTATTGTCTTTGCGTCTTACGATACAGGGAACCATACAATCAAACAAAGTACAGTGTTAAAGACAGATATACAAATGTGTAGACATTTAAGTAGATGAATAGAAACGTTGACGGAAAACACAGACATTTCCATACTAATGAACTGACATGATTATACAGACAGACAGTTATAACAATAGACATGCAGTTACCGAGCGGCAAGCCTGAGACATGCATCATACGGAAATACAAACTAACAAATTTTGGTAACTTTTTTATGTCCTGTGTAAAAACAGTACACCTCCTGTAGAAATTTATATCACAATGTGTTATATTAATCAAACATATCACAGTTGGTCAAGCATGTAGCTTTTTTAAAGAGCAAAAGCACTCTAAAGGTCAGTAAGGGATATTTTCAGCCTCTGTTACTTTGGTCCTACAAGAAACTCAATTTATATTGAAAGATATGACGAGTGAGTATCACATATATATGGAAATTGTTATTTAATTTGACTGACTTTACCATGGATTGACTCTCTGACAGTGTAACGTGTGCCGTAACACACACAATTAAAAAAAAAGAACAAAAGCAAAAAGCAAGGAAAAAAAAAGGAGAAAAACATTTATTGTGTCTGGCTTTCTGGCTTGTCTTCTGTATTACACCCTATCTAATTGGATAGTGTTACGTTTATATATCTGACAGTAGGCGGATAGGCTTCATCCTGCAACAAACCAACCTTTTGTTTTGGGATGGTGTTGACATTACTGCATGCGCAAGATCTCTACACTTGAAGTGTATGAAAAGACGACAAAATTCACACTTTACTTGCAATGATTATTTTTGGGTTATCACCATTATGAACATCTCGCAACAAAGGTCTCTGTCTTACCATATGGATTAGTTGGTACAACACATACCGTTATCATGTGCTACTTAACGTCTGTCCCTTAGATGCACATTGTCGGTGAAACTCCTTGTCAATTTTTGGATTCAGTGTTTTAATTTTGTTAAAGAATTGTTGCATATATGCTGCAGATGCGTAATAAACTTTCAGAATTTTGATATTTGTCTTGGTGCAAAATGTCGATTTTGACATATGTGAGCTTGTCAATGGAATTCCTCCTACATTTTGGAGTTATGGATTTTGTTCTAGAATTGTTAAATATAGTCTATAGATGTGCAATAAGCTTTCGAAATTTTGATATTGGACAGGAGAAAAACAAGAGGCCCATAGGGGACAAATTTTATGTCTTGCATGCGACATTAATTTCTCCCATCCCAAATCCCGTGTCACCTAGTTCGGTCCTAGAAGGCCAAAAATTTTCAGAAAATGTTTGTTATTCGAATGTTACAATATGTGGGGCATCTTTTCTGAGAAGAACAATCCAGCTTCCTTGCAACATAGCATAGTTCTTACTGTTCATGTAATTGAAGAGAATATCTCAGGATCTTTGAATGCGTCTACTATAGGCTTTATAGGCCCAAATGCTTCAAATTGGTTGCTATCTCCAATAACTTGTGCACTTGTGTGGAAAAAAAACAATGACTACAGAATACTGTCACCAAGTACTCAAACCGGAAGAACTTAAATTACAGTAATTGTATTGACGGTGTAGTTTGAAACGAACTAATAATATCGGAAATATGAGGTTCTAGAAATTAATAATTTATTGAGAATTCTTTTGTAACCAAATTTTGCTAATATATACAACACATAACATATTTGTTTCAGTAAAATGTGTAAATGTTATGTAGATCACACATTTTTATCCCCTCGCCCGGGTTGAAGTTTGCGTTAAGGTTAATACATGAGAAACTAGTGTGGCACATCAATCATCTTTGGTCAGTAGATGCGTCTTGGAGAATGATACTGCTTCAGATGATAATTGGATCACCCAGACCTACATTTTACGCTTCAATGACTAAGGTTAAAGTTTGCATTAAGGTTCATATCTGAGAAACTACATGTGGCACATCAATCATCTTTGGTCAGTGGATGCGTCTCGAAAAGATGCTGCTTCACATGATAATTGGGTCACTCTGACCTACATTTTATGCTTCAATTACTCAGGTTGTAGATCACATTAAGGTCTACACATGGCACATAAATCATCTTTGGTCAATGGATGCATCTTGAAGAGTGATGCTGCTTCAGATGGTTCACTCTGACCTGCATTCTATGCTTCAATGACTCAGGTTATAGTTTGCTTTAAGGTTCATATCTGAGAAACTCAATAAGGCACATAAATCATCTTAGGTCAGTGAATGCGCCTTGGAGAGAGATACTGCTTCAGATGATAATTGGGTCACCCTGACCTATTTTATGTTTCAATGACCCAGGTTATGGTTAAGGTTTATATCTTTGATACCACATGTGGCATATCAATCAACTGAGGTCAGTGGATGCGTCATGGAGAGTGATGCTGCTTTTGAGAATTAATATTTTGAAACTTTTACTGAATTTGGAAATTTAATTGCTACAGCCAAGAGGATAAGCTGTTGTTTCCGACTGCTCCCATCTTGTTTTACTCAGTATCGATGAAAAGAAAGTCGGGCTTTTCAATCCTGTTGTAGCTTTCTAGCAGATGTCTTCATCTTTTTATCCATAATTTATAATGTCTGAAACAAGATGCTCTAAAGAGCCCTTTGCTCATATGGACCATGGCTTACACAGACAGTCTAATAAACCTATATCTTAAAGGGCCTTACTATGGTCCAGTGTAGATTCCTTGCTGGTTTCTATCATAAAACGATGCAGATGTGCAAGAAACATGTGATAAAGGAAACCATAAAGAACTTTTATGACCAGGTAAGGTTCCAATTGGACTAGATGATTTTCAGGAGGAGCTACTAAAAGTGTTTTCCTTAGGGTCTAATGATAAACTTTGTTCTCCCGCATGTGGTCATCTTAGGCTATGTGCCTACCCGATGAACACCTTCTTTTGAGAACAATCATCCAAGTACCCCCTTTTATTAAATTTGGTTCCAATTGGCTTGGTAGATTCAGAAAAGATCTTTGAAAATTACCAAACAATGTTCAAAATTAAACAGAGTTCCCCTTTGACTGCCATCTTGGATAAAATTTGTACTTACCTAGAGAGGACGCTGAATGGCAGCTAGTTATACCCCGCTAATTGAACCCTGAATCAATATAGCATGTGTAAGTTTAAGTGATTTTCCAGACAATAGGTCTCAATAACCGGTTATAACGTTGCCATTCACTTCAAGCCTAAAACTGGCAATTTCAATGTTTTGGCCTCAACATATAAGGTTAGCATGAGTTTCATGTCATATATCATTTCGAAGTATTTTATCTTAAGAATCAAAACCTGTTGTAAAAATATGGGGTTCACCATTTAGTTTTCTCACAAAATTGCAACGAATAAAAATAATATTTACATTCTGGATGACATGTGCTGCCTCACCATGACCAATGCCTTTTACTCGGGTGTCAACACAATATTCATACACTTTATTCAAATATGGCACTTGTTCCCATAATTATATGCTATTAACTTTCATTTAAGCCTTTTCATGATGTTCTGACCCTTTAAATATACAATTTATGATTTGAAACACCATATTTTCAAATTTTGGTTCTTTAGGAACTTTTTGACTGAGGGGCCAAATGACCCGGAAGTGGTTAGTGAGACCATATTCAAAGACGAATTATCTCCCCTGCAAAATTTTGGATAGCAACCATATTACTTCATGCATATCTCCAGGTGGTATACTACAACTGAGTAACATTTCATCAAAATCCAAGTACTTGTTTAAGAGGACATGCGCTCACAAGGTTCATCACCCTTTTTTCCAGAAAATATTCAAAGATAAATTATCTTCCCCTCAAAATTTCTTGCAGCTATCATATAACTTTATGCACATCTTCAGGTGGTGTACTACAACTGTGTAACATTTCATCAAAATCTAAGCAGCTGTTTAGGAGAACATGTGCTGACAAGATTAGACATCCCCTTTCCAGAAAATATTCAAAGACGAATTATCTCCTCTTGCATGAACATTTTTGGCAGCAACCCTATTGCTTCATGCGCATCTTCAGGTGGTGTACTACAACTGTGTAATATTTATTCATAAAAATCCAAGCAGCTGTTTAGGAGAACACGCGCTGACAAGGTTCGTCCAACTTTCAGCCAAATAATATTCAAACATAAATTATCTCCCCTTCAAAATTTCGGACAGCAACCATATTACTTATGCATATCTTCAGGTGGTATACTATAACTGAGTAATATTTCATCAAAATCTAAGTACCTGTTTAAGAGGACATGCGCTGACAAGGTACATGGAAGGACAGACAGACAGACAGATTGATGGACAGACGGATGGATGGCTGGACAGACAGGGCGATTCCTACATACCCCCAAACATAGTTTGTGGGGGGTATAAAAGCAAAATTTGTCCAAGGAGAATACCCAAAGACTAAAGTCACAAGTTTGGATCCTATTGGCCGATTAATTTCAGAAATCTCTTAATTTGTTATCCCATAAGATAGTAGGCTGGCTGAATATGTTCCGCAGACCTGAAAAACACTATTTTTACAAGAAACAACTTGAGGTCTACTGCTGTTCAGTTAGCTTCCAATTGGCTAAGTAATTTCAGAGAAGTCTCTGAATGTTTTTCAATGGCTTCAAATTTTAAAATATGTTCCCCACTGGAGATCATCTCGGATAAAGCGTGGACTGAAAAACACTATTTCATAGGGAACCACCCAAGAACTATAGTGGCCAAATAGTTTGTGAGGAGAAGATTTCTGAATATGTTTTCTGATAGGTTCCAATGTAATTCTATGTTCCCACTTGCAGTGATCTTGAATAAAGAGTCTCTCAAGAGCCTGGATCATGGCTTACATAAACACATGGACAGTCTTTGTAAAAAGATCAAAATTAACTATGGATCCACTTTGGCTGGTGGTCTCAGAGGACAATACCTTTGATTGTGTTTCAGTTGGGTTCAAGTCTGGTTCTCTTCCTGCAGGGGACAATGCAAGGACTATTGTGGGCACTTTTGGTTCCAATTGGCTAAGCATTTGCAGAGAAGAAGATCTTTAAAAGTGTTTTTCTCATAGAGTTCAGTGTTAAACTATGTTTACCACTGGCATCCATCTCCAGACCTAAAAAAAAACACTTTTTTGCGGGGCCACCTAAGGACAATTGTGGACAAGTTTGGTTCCTTTAAGGTAGAAAGACATTTATATTCAAATCCATGCGATTTAGCTTTCAGTCGGCTCAATTGAAGATCAAATCCTACCAACCCCAAATCTGTAATAAAATGTATGGGTCACCATGCTTGTTATCCCCTCGCCCAACGGAGTTGGGGAGGGGATATAGCATCTCGCCTGTCCATCCGTCCGTCCGTTCGTCCCACCTCAAGTTAAAGTTTGCCTTAAGGTTCATATCTTAGAAACTACATGTGGCACGTCAATCATCTTTGGTCAGTGGATGCGTCTTGGAGAGTGATGCTGCTTCAGATGACAATTGGATCACTCTGACCTACATTTTACTCATCATAGACTCAGGTTAAAGTTTGTGTTAAGGTTCATATCTGAGAAACTTCATTTGGCACATCAATCATCTTTGGTCAATGGATGTGTCTTGGAGAGTGATGCTGCTTCAGATGATAATTGGGTCACTCTGACCTACATTTAACGCTTCAATGACTCAGATTAAAGTTTGCATTAAGGTTCATATCTGAGGAACTACATATGGCACATCAATCATCTTTGGTCAGTAGATGCATCTTGGAGAGTGATGCTGCTTCAGATGATAAATGGGTCACTCTGACCTACATTTTATGCTTCAATGACTCCGATAAACGTTTGTGTTAAGGTTCATATCTGAGAAACTACATGTGGCACATCAATCATCTTTGGTTAGTTGATATGTTTTGGAGAGTGATGCTGCTTTAGATGATAATTGGGTGACTCTGACCTACATTTTATGCTTCAATAACTCTGGTTAAAGTTTGTGTTAATGTTCATGTATGAGCTATCCTATGTGTCACATCAATCATCTTTGGTCAGTGGATGCATCTTCAAGAGTCTTTCAGCTTCAGATGATAATTGGGTAACTTTGACCTACATTTTATACTTGACTGACTTTGGTTAAAGTTTCCGTTTATGTTTATATCTGAAAATCTACACATTACACATCAATGATCTTAATGTTCAGTGGATGTATCTCGACATTTATACATCTTTAGATCATATCAGGGTTATTATTTCTTTACAGCGGGCGAGGGAATTAGCTGTCGTTTGCAACTGCTCCCACTTCTAGTTATTTCTAGAATTGGGTTCAAAGTTTGTCATTTTTCACCTAAATTTACAAAGAATACAGGGGAAAAAATGGAAAGGCAACTTTCTGCTTAATAGAAATGGACCTTTTATCCATGAGAATTTCATACACTTTTGTAAATAAATAGTTTATGAGATGAAAAAATGTATATGTCGCCATGCTTTTAACGGAGATGTTTTATAAAGTGTCCGAATTAGTAATTTTTTTATGGGAAAAGGGAAGTTATTCGTGGCAAAGCGGACAAAATATGACATTTCACATGTGTCAGTCAATTATGACGTCACTAAAGGAAAAGCTGTCAAATTACTGTTCCAGCCCAAAAATTAAACCTATCCTGTATCCGACTCTTTATTTAAATGCGCAATAAAATTGCGAGGCACAACAGTGTCTATCTACCTTAAGAGGTGAAGATCTTGGAATGTGTTTTCCAAAAGGTCCAATGTTAAAACTATGTTCCCTGCTAGCAGCCATCTTGGATGCAAAACCAGCCTGAAAAACATTTTTTTGGCAAATGACAATCTATGGACTATTGTGACTAAAGTTTGGTTCCAACTTGCTCAGCAAAATCTTCTCTATGGACGTTAGGCAACCTTTCTGTGAAGTTTCATTCAATTCAAGGACACTTTAAATTTTCACACTTTTTCCAGTTTCCATGGCAATGGGGGCCATTTGGAATATTCCTAAAGATGTGTATGGGTATATCTACTCATTTTAAGTTAGATACCACTGAAGTGGTTGAGATTTGCTTGTAAATTTGGTGATAAACACAACACTTGTGTCTTTATTCGTGCGGATGGGCGAAAGGATGGAGAGACCAGGGTACTAAATATGCTCCCTGACTTTGTAGCAGGGGCATAAAAACAAAAAGATGGTCTACATGTACTATATATATTGTAGCATTTTTGCAAGTTTGATTCAAAAGTAAAAATAATTTAAGGAGGAGTTTTGGTGAATTGAGGAATACCCTTAAGACCCCAATAAGTTTAACTGTTAAAGTAAAATAATAACATAGAAATCTGGAAAAATTAAAGTACATACTGTGAAAGTACCATTGTCCGTGGGGTTCTAATTTTCGTGGATTTCGGGGTTTGATATACCCACGAAAATAAGTTCCCAACAAAATGTTTTTTTTCCCCCAATGAGTTTTAATGCATAAAATTCCAAACGTCGAATTTAAAAACCATGAAATAGGGAAAACAACAAAAATTGATGTCCATGAATAAAAGCACTTCCACATTAATATCAAAATAAAATGCATGGTGTATATCTGAAACATATACCGAAGCATTTCTAAAAGTTCGGTGAAAAGAAAAATGTTTTAGAAGGACATGCAGAAAATGATACAATTTTGATGCCAAACAAATGTCCAGAAACATACTTATGGACTGTCAGACAGATGCATGATCACAGATGGTGATCCCTAAGGGGTCAATCTTCTACCAAGTACAGCAACACAATAATGGTGTATTATTGCTGTAGCATATATTGTTTTTATTTGTAAAGGTGTTAATATACTTTCAAGTGCAAGTTTAAAACCAAACTTTGGAATATTTTTGTATCTACTGAAAATCTCTTTTTTTTTTACATCTGCTTTTCTTGGTTTCAGATTTAGTATTTTTATGCCCTGCCCACGAATGTGGAAGGGGCATAAAGTGTTACCCTTGTCCGTCCTTCCGTAAGTTTTGCATTTAAGTACATTTTTCAGAAACAGTAAGAGGTAGAACAATAATAATAGGCCAGTAGGTAGATATTTGATAGTACTAGGATAATGATTTCTCATCAAATTAATTGCCTTGAGTACTACCAAAATCGTTGATAGCTGGGTAGCTTTGACCTACATTTTACGCTTAAGTTTTGCGTTAAAGTCCATTTCTCAACAACTACACATTATAGGACAATGATGTTACATCAAATTAATTGCCTTGATGAGTACTACCCAAAACATTGACAGTTAGGTTGCTTTAACCTACATTTTACGCTTCAGTGACTTTGGTTAAGTTTTGCGTTTAAGTCTATTTCTCAACTACCATGTATTGTAGCATTAGGATAATTCACTTTAAGATTCATCTAACAGAAATCTGCACATTTCACCAACAATTGGGTGTCCATGACCTACATTTTATGGTTGAATGACTTTGGTTAAATTTTATATATCATCACAATTCTGTAACAGGGAACTAATTTTATGAATGATTGACTTGGGTAAATCTGTGCAATTAATTTATTGGCAGGGCATCCGTGTCTTATAGACACATTCTCTAGTTTATCATATGTTTTTTCACCAATATTTAAACTGCAGCAGAGAAGATTGAGAAGATTGGGGCATAATAAAGAATCATCACACCTCTGTAATGTACTCAAAAGCAAATACATGGTTAAGCTTCATATTTCTCTCCTGAGCCAACAAAATATATTAAAATAAAACAAATGAAGACAAAATGTGTGTTTGTCAAAATCTGATATTAAATTTCATATTCACTTCTAAACAATCATCACAAATATATGTCTATGTAGAATGTTTACATTATACAGCTTGTTTGATCAGATTTGTGTATGTGTTGATTTTGGATGACATTGACATATCAACATATTTATCTCCAATGGTTACGACCATTCCACCAATTATTTTTGGATCAACCTGTAAATATAAATAAACAACAAGATGTGTTTGTGAAAAACTATGCCCCCAGGCAGCAATCATGTCTACAATACAAAATAAATGCTTAAAATTGCATTATACACTAGAAATTTAAGTCTTAGCAGACATTTGTACTAAGCTCCATTAGATCTATTCACATATAGAATATCAAGCCTCTTGTAATTGTAATTATCGAGCTAAAAGCCAAATCTTGATTTTCACATTGTGACCTCTGTGACCTTGACCTTTGACCTAACCTTAATGAAATTTGCATAATAGTGTTTTCAGCTTTATATAATCAACATACAGGCCTATCACATCTGGTTGAAAAGATATTGGCAATGTTAAAGTTTTTGTTAAGTTTTAAAATTTGCACTCAGTGAACTTGACCTTTGACCTGACCCAAATTTATTTGGCAGATTTGTACTAAGCTCAATTAGATCTATTCACATATAGAATGTCAAGCCTCTAACAATTGTAATTAACAAGCTATAGCAAAATCTAGATTTAGACCTTTTGATCTCTGTGACCTTGACCTTTGATCTGACCTTACTGAAATTTGCATAATAGTGTTCAGCTTTACATGATCAATACACATACCAAATATGATGGGCCTATCACTTCTGGTTCAAAAGTTATGAGCCAGGTTAAAGTTACGGACAGACAGATAGACATACAAGGCAAAAACAAAATGCCCCTGATCTACAGATCTGGGGGCATAAAAAGTTGCAGTCTAAGACTTGTACAAACTGATTAGAAAAATATGTACCAATTATTGCTAACTTCAGGATAATAATTAACCATAGCATGATTCCAAATCATTTTTATTTTGCACTCACCCAGTATCGTCCCAGTTAATTTTGTATTTCTTATATTATAAAATCTGTGTTTGGTTTGCCTTTGTTCCAGTGTTCCAAAAATTACAAATCTAAACTTGCATAATTGCTGACTCATTTGTTAGAAAACTAGAGGCTCAGTGGACTGAGCCTGTATCACTCACCTGACAAAATGATTCTCATTAAAAGTTTCAAGGTTATTCTTTCCAATGCTCATAAGATCAAATTTCAACTAGAGGCTAAAGAAACTAGGCCTGAAATGCTCACCTGACAAAATGCATACAGCAGGTGATGAAAGTGATGTTAATCCCATAGGGTCCTATGTTAATATATGGTCTGTGCTGGCAGTATTGTTTTTTATAAGATAGAAACGAAATAAGCAATCTTTTTAAAGGACCTTCCATATGTCATTCCTGTAAAGTTTGGTTGAATTTGCTGTAGGTGTTTCAATGGAGATGATCAAAATATGAATTTCCAAAAGGGCCAATAGGTAGGCTATGTTCCGTGCTGTTGGACATGTTTTTGTCGAATCAAAACGAAATGACCCATCTTTTTAAAAGACCTTCTCTATATCATTCCAGTGCAGTTTATTTTTTAACTTGCTTCAATAGCTTATAGCAGATACTGAAATGACATTTTTCTGATAAGGTCCAGTGTTAAACTATGTTTCTCGTTGCCAGCCATGTTTTTTTTTTATGAGATCCAAAACAAATGAAAAATAATTGAAGAGGAGTTTATATATCACATTCCTGTAAAGTTTAGTTGAATTTGCTTCAAGGGTTTCAGAGATGATCAAAATATAATTTTCATACAGAGCCAGTGTTAATGTATGTTTCATGCTTGCTGCCATTTTTTTTAAGATATGACAGAGAGGAACAATCTCACCTGACAACAAAATGCTTCTTATATAAGCCACTTCTATGCTGATGACCCAAAAATTATGTTTTTTCCCTTAGGGTCTAATGTTAAGCTATAGTTTGGTTGAACTGGCTTCAATGGTTTCAGAGAAGATCATCAAAATGTGATTTTCCCTTAGGGTACAATGTTAAACTATGTTCCATGCTGACAGCAATGTTTTTTACAGATCCAACTGAAATGAGCAATCTTTGTTAAGAACCTTCCATACATCATTTATTAATTTCCCATAGGGTCCAAAGTTATTTTTGGTTTAATGGGAACAAAATGAGCAATCTTTGTAAAGGATGTTTTATGCATCCCTCCTGTAAAGCTTAGTTTAATTTGCTTCAGTGGTTTCATATGTGAATGAAAATGTGATTATTCCCATAGGGATTCCCATAGGGATTCCCATAGGGTCCAATGTTAAACGGTAGTTCCATGCTGGCGGCCATGTTTTTTGTTGGATTGGAACAAAGTGAGCAGTCTTTGTGAAGGACCTTCCATACATCATTCCTGTAAAGTTTGGTTAAATTTGCTTGAGTGGTTTCAGAGGAAAAGATTAAAATGTGATTATTCCAATGCGGTCCAATGTTAAACATGAGTTATATGCTGGCGGCCATGTTTTTAGTCAGATCAGAATGAAATGAGCAATCTTTGTAAAGAACCTTTGATTCATCATTCCTATAAAGTTTGGTTGAATTTGCTTCAGTGGTTTCAGAGGAGAAGATGAAAATGTGAAAGTTTAACGGATGACAGACGATGGACAACAGACACCAAATGATGGCAATAGCCCACACTGACCCTTTGGGTCAGGTGAGCTTAAAATAAGTGATAGGCTATCAGACAGGTGATGGTAAAACTCAAACTGACCTTTTGGGTCAGGTGAGCTAAAAGTGATTGTAGCGAAGTCTACTAAAATAGCAGATTCATTTATATATAATACATATGTGTCTATATCTAACTGCTTGCTTTATTCGTCAAAATATTCAACTGTTATGAACAACAGAAGCCAAAACTAGAATTTCCAGAAAAAACAAATGTCCACCCATACACACACACACTTAATTAGAAAATGAAATCATGAAAGCCACAACTTTGTGAAAAATTGCAAGAGAATTCTAAGAAACCCATACACACAAGTAAATAGCCATTGTGGTCAACAATTCTGTCAAGTTTGGTTGCAATCTGACCAATGATAAAGAAGTGCCACAAACTAAATTAAACTAAATTCAATATTCTGACAACAAAATATGCACATCTAAACATTGTGTTCAACAATATAGGGAAACTTGATAGCAATCAAATCAAAGATGTAGAAGTTGATCCTACAAACTAAATTTGACTGAATTTTAAGTCAAAAGACTGAATTTCACATGTAAGTCAAAAAGGACCATAACTCTGTTGTCTCTTAAGTATCCTGAAAAGTTCAACATTTGCTGTAAAGATGAATTAAATGTTGCCATGACTAAAAAATTCCTTCATAAAGCATGCAGAGTTGACTTAAAAATTTGGAATAGTGACCACCATGATGTAACCAAACACATGGAGCCAGTAATAAAATATCAAGACATGATTCATCTTTTTTACTTATTGACAAATAGGTTTTGCAGAAGTTTTGTAATGACCTTGTTAAAGGTGGACATTTTGTTTAATTATTTGTTACAACTTGTTACAAAGTGCTTTATCTGCCTAAATTTGTTCAATAAAATATAACCCTTTCAGAACAAATACTCTGGACACAAATGATCAACCTATCTTAGTAAAACATACCAACAGTCAAAAAATAAAAAGATTGACAAAAAATTTCCAGTTTTCAGACCTACCAAGTCTCCAGCTAAAAGTTTTCAGTTGCAAGTTTACCACAAGTACATATTTAATACCCAAAATATCCATTTCACAGCAAATAAGATCTAAAATGACTCAACTAAATTTATTGTATTGATTACATACTTTTAGCTCCAGGAATAATTTTTCTCCTTTCTTCAAGAAGCCTTCCAGAGCTGCTCTCAATTCCTTTTCACTTGCTGCATCTAAAGGCTGAAGTAAACAATTATTACGGTAGTTTATTATAACAGGCTAGCATTAGGTTAAAAAAAGATTTTATAACTGATTTGTGTATTATGTTTCACAAACAGCATAAATCCTTTATAAAAAGGAAAATATACATGTATACAGTTGTCAATATTACAATGCTATAGACTACTAGTGAGGTAAATGTAAGCCTTACCATCTGACTGTTTTCTAAAACATGAAATAGCTCTGACAAATAGTTAGGGTTCAGAAGAATGGCAGACTTATGAGTCCTCAATAGTTTCAGCAAAATCATTCATTACAGGAGAAAAACTTATTCATACTCAGTTTTAGATGGGTTTACACAGTCAGCACTTTTTGGGACATTTACAAGAATGTTTATTTGTTTTATTCATGTTATTTCAATATCTCTTTTTGACTTATCAGTGTATCTGCCATCCACTTTTTTACACATATTTTTTACTCCATATGTAGAATAACAGTTTATCATCCTACCTTAGCAGTGGTGACAGAACATGACACTTCTCCTCTATGGGCACTCATTATTTTCTGGAAGTTATCCAGGACACCTGATAATTTGTTAAGTCTTCCATTTTCTGCTAATGCAGCTGTATGAAATAAAAATTTTCTATATATATTCAGTAGACAAGAGAACAGGCAACAATTTTAACTTTAAATGTTTTTGTTTAAATTTTTGTTCTTCTGCCATACATTTAGTATTCAGGTTGGGAGATTTTCACTTTTTCTCTACTTTGGCATTCATACTACTGCATCAATTAATACGTTTAATCTGATAACACTAGAAGTGACTGTAGCAAAGCCACAAAAGGATACCACAAGCACATCTATGTCTTACTTTCCCCAAATGTATGATGTGTGTGAAATTATCTGCCCTTCCAAATACTGAAATGCAACCAAACTATTTTCATGCACATGGTAAATTAATATAATAAAACCATGCAACATTCATCAAAATCCAATATGCAGTCAAGGATATGTGCCAATAAGTTACCTCCCAATTTTTAATTAAACAAGATATGCTTGTGAAACACTACATATGCCCCCAGATTCTACAGTAAAATAAATGAAAATACCCAATTTTACCCCTTTTTAACCTCTGTGACCTTAACCTTTGAACTAATTTTTTTGCATTTATGTTCCTCTTGACAAGACCTGTACACTTGCCAAGTATTAAAAGTCTACCTTACCTAGTTCAAAAGTTATAGCCAAGGTTAAAGTTTCGGATGCACAGACAAACAGACAGACAGGACAAAAACAATATGCCCCCCGATCCTCGATCTGGGGGCATAAAAATATAAAGTTGATGAATTATCTCCCTTTACAAATTTTGAACAGCATCATTTTACATTTTACATGTAAACGCATGTATATCATCAGGTTATATACAGCTGTATTACATTTCATCAAAATCCAAATGAGCCGTTCAACAGGACATATGCTGACAAGGTACTATTCCCCCCCCCCCAACACCACCAATTTTACCTTGACAAAATACAGAAGTTTATGAATTAATTTCAAAACATCAACCACATTAACTCATGTAAGATGTCTGTAGAGCATACAATCTTTTACTCTTCTGATTTCATCGTGAAAATTTGTAATGTCATGATGTTTGGATATCTCATGAAAGCTCAATCATATGTTAAGCAATATGAACATGCATCTTTTCCTTAAAAATCAAAACATACTAATTCTTACCATTATATGTTTTGAAAATTACATCAGAGAACATTTATTGCACACAAATATCAAGAAAACTTCATAATTTGGATTATTAATTTATTATTTAACATACAATTAGAACAATCACGGCAATCACGGATGAAGATAGTTGATATTTGACCCTTATACTGGACAAAATCATATATACAGGACATGAACTAAGTTCACATGTTATTTTAAAATTGTTCAAATCAATTCAAAATTTCTGCAAAATGATGTCAGAGAAGGTAATACAACCCTAACTGTAATTTCATTTCTTTATTCTTTTTTTTGCAATAAAACAATGATACATACTTATCAGTCAATTTTCTGTTCATATCACATATTTGGACACTGACTTGTTGTCAGTAAACAATTGTGTTAGGCCAAAAAGAAAAATATGTGTGTCTACTGTAGTCTGCTGAAAAAAATAAGGGTCGGTAGGTCGGGATTCTTTTTTTTTTCAGGCATCGTCAACGAAATCCGGAAAAATTTCGGGTCATTCCCAAGTCCGTTCCGAAATTTATCCTACAAACCGGAAGTACTGCCATTTGCATTGTGTTTTGGAAGAATCTTGGGCATATTTCTTGATTTTTGTCTATTTGAATGTCTTTTGAACCAAATAAAAAGTTTAAATGTCTATTTTATTAACTTTTCGTACCAGCGGAAGCATGTTACCAGATAAACTTATCAATTTACAGAGGTCTGCATCAAAATAGGGTCGGTTGATAACAACGTTGAACTTTTTTTTTATGAGAATCAATAAAATGTTCTAGGGTTGGCATCTAAAAAATAGGGTCGGTCGGACTACGGTAAACACACATATTTTTTTTTTTGGCCTTATGTACATGTATTATGAAAATTCAACAAGAGATAACATGCATACAACTTATCAGAAGAATAAAATGCTTGCCACAGCAATTAATTTACAGTTTATTTTCTTATAATTTAGGCTTTTTCATATGATTAAATTAGGAATTGGATTTTTACTTGGTTACATTGCAAAATATGACTTGATATGATAAATTCTTCTCAAACCAACAAATTGAAATTATATATGTCAGATTCAACATAGTACTGTAGGAAATTTTCGTAGTTTTCAGTCATGGATTTATCCACAGATTTTAAGTTTATGTCATAATTTTCAGTTATATTGAATTGCGAGAAATTAATAACCAATGAAAAATAACAACCATACAATAAATCTGCAAACAAAATAATCCTTACCAACTAAGTTTGTTGTCAGTGGTGAATATTTCTGTTTTGCAGCAACAGATTGAACTGCACCTAAAATTCCAATGCAAAAATATATATATACATGTATTCATTTCAGATAGAAACAGAGATTGAAAATCAACAGTCTCGACCACCAAAAAAATGTCAAGGTCAGACATAATTATAGCACTTGACTGTTGCAATGGCTGATGTTGGTTGTTTTTCTTAATATGTACTCCAAAAATATTGTGGGGCTGACAGAAAAACTAAATTGCCAGTCCTATGACTGAAAGCCAAACAATCTATTCACAAATTCTGGAAATAAAGTTATTAATCAATACTCTATATATTTTACTTCTCCATGTTATTAGTAAAAGACAAATTCCTCAAGGAAACTAGAAAAACTATGAGCAAATCTCACAAAATATATACCCCCCTCCCCACAAAAAAGATCAAATCAAAATTTTAAATAAATGATGCACAATGGCAATGTGTACTAAACTTTCTGTGAAAGTTTCCTTGAATATCATCAAGTGTGTACCCAAGGGTAGACAGCATAACGAACGAACGGACACCATGATCACTTTATACCGCCCGCTAAAGCAGGGGGTATAAAAATGTACAATTTACAATTTGACACCAATTTAAAAGAATGCTAATAAAAATTAAGTCTGATTATTGTTACATTTGTATTTCTATAACATGTATAATGATACATGAAGTTTAAACTGTTCTGACCGGTTGGATAAATTTTCATATTCAACATATGTTAAATAAAGCCCTGTGGTATTTCCCACCAAATCTATTTAGAAACAATTCTCGGTGTCTATCATTTATTAGAGAAGAAGATTACACCACTTTATCCTGATAATTACCATATTTCATATTTTATCCACTCTCAATGGTTAAATTTTAAAATTTTAAAAGATCGGCAGGCCTTGCAATTAAAATTTAAAAATTTAACTATCTCTAGTGGATAAAATATGGTAATGAATGGGATCTCGTGATATAATAAATATCTATATTAAATAATTATTAAGTAAAACATTGTATATGCAAAATATTATCACAAATAATTAATGGTCAAAACATAAATAACATATCTATAATAAATAATTACCTTGCTTCTCTACTCGACTGAATGTTGGATTCAGAAGGAAATCGGCAAAGTTTTTGTCTTTATTAATAAGATCCTGTAAATAAAAGTAAATATAGTTCAGTCTCATTTAATTAACTTCATGGTCATTCCTACGATTGCAATTACAAGAAAGTATGAAAAGAATAAATATTCAATTATGATTTCCATCGTTTTTGTAGATCCTTTAAAAAATATATAAGGTCAGTCTCATTTGATGACTTTCATGGTCATGTTCCCAATTTAAGGTGGTATGGGGGTCTAAAAACTGTGTGATAGAATTTCCTGATATTTTCATGACTTACACTTTGTAATCAGAGCATACAAAATTTTTTTTTAAAAGTTGTGGGTCACTCGCCATATAAGTATGAAATCTGTCATGTAAAAATCAGCTATTTTTGTTGAAATGATAGGGAAAATTAGCAAATTTTAACAAAATTTCAATTTATTTGAGTTATAGTCCATTTGGTGATTATAAAAATAGGGGAAAAAAAATTAAAAATCAAAGACAAATTATAGACATGTTTAGTGAAACATTTCTTAATGAAATAGTCAATACATAAGTGAAAAACATATTTATGGTATTTTCCATTCAAAAATTAAGATTTTGTCCATTACTTGCAATAGTATTTTTCAAGACCACAAGTATGGGAGTGTGCAATAAAACGAAACAGCCTGACCTAACCCTAACTGGCTATTGTTATACAAATTCTGTCACATGGCACTTATATACATGTGTAAAGAATTTAAATATAGACCTAGCATTTGCATGTTAAGATAAACTTCTTCAACATTTGATTGTTGTTTTCATAACAAACAAAATCCATTTGCCACTTGGAATCTAAATATGGCAATTCTACTTTGTTTTTATCAAATGAAGTTAATTGAGAAAAAATTACAATTAAATTTAATAACAATTGTACAAATATATTTTTTCTTGAAAATATATTAACAGGTATTTTATAAGATTTTTCTATAAACATTCATCTTATTTTTTTAATTAATTTTTTCATCAAATTTGCATAAAAAATGGAAGAATGTGTCCATGGGACACGGATGCCCCCACCTCCTTGCAATCGAAACCCTTAAATTATTAAAGGCATGACTATGTACAATATATATATATATATCAAATAATTATAAAGAAGGATCTTTCTCCTGTGATAAAAAGGCACTGGAACTGGTTTGGTTTTGATATAATGTGTAGTTCCAACAAATAATCTGAGAAACAGTCTTATATGTAATACTAATCTATTTTTAGCAACTGTGACCTTGACCTTGGGGGTATCAACGCTAAAATCTATGGGATTATGTCTTTTGTGATAAGTAAGCAAGTGACCAAGTTTGGTTTTGATCAGATGCAGGATACTCAAGTTATCATTCGGAAACCAAAATTTTATTGAAATTTAAGTCTATTTTTAGCAANTGTGACCTTGAACTTGGGGGTACCAACCTGGAAATCGATAGGGTTCTGTCTTGGGTGAAAAGTAAGCATGTGACCAAGTTTGGTTTTGATCCGATGCAGGATACTCAAGTTATCATCCGGAAACCTAAAAGATGGACGTACGAACGTACGGACATACAGACGGACAGACGGATCAGGGTAAACCTTAATGCCCCCGACCGCCTAGCGGCGAGGGCATAAAAAAATGGTCATGATTCTGTTGTTCATATGATTTTCATGCTGTCTTTTGACTAAGGTACATGTATTTAAAAGTTTACATGTACTTTGATATATCCTCCTTAGTGTACAATACATTGTGACATTCTGATATTTGTTTCATAATGATATTGATTTTTACTACCTAAACAGGTATACACATTACTTCCAAATTTGGTAAAAAAAGTTTTACCTACATGCAACTAGTGGTCAGCTGACTTCTTGTTTATAAACACAAAGCACATGTTGGCTGTTGAAATAGATTTTGTTACTCCCAAAGTGGTAACACAGAAAACAGACATCATTTTACCCTTAAGTGAAATGGACAACTTTTTTATTTGGAGAGAAATCTACACGTAAAATTCACCCCTAATATGTATTAAATAATAATTAATTATTAATTAATTAATATGTATATCAATGACCAGATTTTTAATTAATTTTTTCCCCTATTTTTATAGTCACCAAATGGACTATACATCAAATAGATTTTTTTTAAATTTAGTAAATTACTAAGTAATATTCTTGCCATCAATTTGCATGAAAAAAATTTTGGGGGTCACCTGACTTATTTTTGAATAAATGGGGAAAACTGATTTTTTGCCTAGTATTCAAGGCAAATTATCTCGCCTTATTAGAACAGCAGTTTCCTTAAATTGTTCAATATTCTGCATGGTTACCCAATTAAAGTGGCATATTTGATTCAATTAAACCATTTTAAGACACCAAAAATCATTTTGCCAACATTCCAACAGTGAATTCCATTTCTATCAGATGAGCAAGAATGATGCACAGTTTTAAACCTCTCGTACTACCTTAGCAGTAAAATTGAAAATATCAAAAAGATCATTTTCCATGTTTCTACTTGCAATATGTGTCAATATGAATTCAGGTATGTCAGACTTACTTTTCTCAACTTATATGGACCCAAAGCTGGTTTTGCAATCCGAGGCACTGACTGGGTGACAATAACACTGGTCGTAAAGTAACAAACAAATATTATCTATATTCAGCACTGAATGCAAGCTTGATAAAAAATGTCTCACACTAGTGCAGGAATCCTTTACATAACCCAAAGCAAAAATTTTAAAGTCAAGAATGCCTTATAAACCAGAACTATAATGTCTCTTATTCACAGTAAAACAAGGATGTTTCCTGATGAAAAGCATACATTGAAAAAAAAAAGCTGTTGTTGATGTTTTTTTCTTTACTTACACTGACTTATTTGTCTGATTACTGACTCAAACTTTGGATATATATTTGTCTTTAAATCATAATTATTTTTATGTTGAGCTGGATAATCAATATGTGTATCATATAATATCAAACCATTTTTGATATTGGTCACAAAACTGATTTGTATCTTATATCATACAAGCAGTCTGTGCCTTTAGCAACTAGCTCTATGCCTGAGACTAGTAAAATATAGTTTCGGGCTATTAAAAATAACATGTCACTAGCCTGATTGGCTAGTCAAAATTTTGTATTTTGAACAAGGAATCTTCTACAAAGGGCTAGTAAAATTGGAGTCGGGCTATTAATGTATTGGACCTTACTAGCCCCTTGGGGCTAGTGAATAAAAAAGTTTTTGGCACAGACTGTACAAGTATAATTATGATGTCAAAAAAGTTTTCATTTCGTCTTAAATATTGGACTTGACATACATTTTTTTCTGGCTAAGATTTTAACTTTGGACATATCATTTCTCACACGACGAGTGTTGCATGCACAGCAGGAGGCGATTTATGCTCTGTTGAAACACCTGGTCTGACTATGTAAGGAGTTCATGTGGACATATCCATACTATTACTAAGATTTGTATCTAGGAGACCTAAATGTTGATATATAATGCTTAGTCAAAAACCAAATATTTGGATGAATTGATAGTCAAATAAATGAATGCAACATACCACTAACATTTCTACATGATTGAATACCTTTAATGAGTTCAATTCTGTCTCAACAGCTTCTAATTTCTTCTCTTTAACAGCAGCAGAGTATACTGCTGTGGCATATCTGCCTTCAATTCCAAACACTTGAATAGGGGGCTATAAAATAAAAATAAAGAATTATTCACACTGCTGAGATTACAACCAAAATATTACTATTTTTTACTTAAATTCAATGAAAGATATAAAGTTTCAGTTACAGGAGTTTCTTAAAATATCATTATCCTGTGTTTGTAAAGGAAACATGGGTTTGTTAATATACCTTAAATGTGGTACACAAGTAATAACCACATGACCTAGTCCAACACCCAATTTTATAAAAATACATAACTTGAGGTTGCACGTGTTATCTTTCTAGTATACTCCCACTCGTATTATTTACACATTAAAAAGGGAACTGGAGAATGTGTCTATAAGACACGGATGCCCCGCCGACAAATTTATCACAATAGATAACCTAAGTCAATCAGGCATAAAAATGTGTTCCCGGTCACTGAATCATCAGGAAGTACCATTGCAGTTGATTTTTCAATAAACATTTATTTATAACAAAAATACCATACTAAAGTCGTTGAAACATTAAATATTGGTCAGATTATAAAATTATCCATGAATTATGTAGTATTCACATAATAAACATCTATCTGTTTGAAACAGGCCTAATGCAAAAATTAAACAAAGTCATTCAAGCATAAAATGGAGGTCAAAGTCAACAAATTGTCCAAAAAATTGGGTAGTTCTCACAAAGATGAGCAATTTCATGAAACATCATAATGAGATGTTGTGTAGTTGTTGAGAAAAGTATGTAAACAAGAGTTGTCAGAAGACAACATAGCTCGCCGGGGGATTCCAGTAACCTCAATGCACAATAAATTCGAAAGTAATAGAAAGTCACATATCAAATGTAAACTCCCTATCACTAAACAACTTAATTCTAGAAGCAAAGTTAAAGTTTTAAAAAAAATTGCCCTCAGTGTAAGGTCAAGGTCAAAATGTCTAGGAAAAAGTACCATTAGAAAGCTCTTATCAAAAGAACATCACACACCAAATATGATCACCCTACCACTAAACAACTTAATTCTAGAAGCAAAGTTAAATTTTTTTAAAAAAATTGCCATCAGGGCAAGGTCAAGTTCAAAATGTCTACAAATATGGTACCACAAGAAAGCTCTCACCATAAGGAAGTTACATAAAAAATATAAACACCCTACAACTAAAGGCCTACCTTCTAGAGGCAAGGCTAAAGTTATTTTACAAATTGCCCTTAGGGCAAGGTCAAGGTCAAAATGTCTACAAGTATGGTACCAGAAGAATGCTATCATCATAAGGAAGTTACATACCAAATATGAACAGCCTACCTTCTAGGGGCAAGGTTAAAGTTTTTTTGAAAACTGCCCTCAGGGCAAGGTCAAGGTCAAAATGTCTATAAATATGGTACCACTAGAAAGCATTCATCATAAGGAAGTTTAGTTACATACCAAATATAAACACCCTACCGCTTAAATCCTACCTTCTATAGGCAAAGTTAAAGTTTTTTAGAAATTGCCCTCAGGGCAAAGTCAAGGTCAAAATGTCTACAAGTAGGGTACCAGAAGAAAGCTCTCATCATAAGGAAGTTACATACCAAATATGAACACCCTACCACTAAAAGCCTACCTTCTAGAAGCAAGCTTAAAGTTTTTTTAAAAATTGCCCTCAAGGCAAGGTCAAGTTCAAAATATCTACAAGTACGGTACCAGAAAAAAGCTCTCATCATATGGAAGTTACATACCAAATATGAACACCCTACCACTAAAAAGCCTACCTTCTAGAGGCAAGGTTAAAGTTTTTTTAAAAATTGCCCTCAGGGCAAGGTCAAGGTCAAAATGTCTACAAGTACATTACCAGAAGAAAGCTCTCATCACAAGGAAGTCATGTACCAAATATCAACATCCTAGCTATTCAAGTCTCAATCCTACAAGCCAGGTTAAAGTTTTGCTGACGCCAAGGACGCCAACGCCGACACCGGGGGTATGACAATAGCTCTCCGGACATTCGTCCAGGCGAGCTAAAAAGTATGTACAACACAAAATTTAAAGCTAAAGTCTGTACTCCCGGATTTAATACATCAGTCTTTCTGTACTAAAAAGGGTGAAAGAAGATATTCATATTTAGTGATAGGTAAAGATGGGGCCTATTTTGTAAATACAGAGGAGGATGTCATTGCAATGCTGGAATTCTTGATTGATAACATATTTGTGGAATATGGAGGACAAGTATTCCAGCAGACAATAGGGATACCTATGGGGACTAATTGTGCGCCACTTTTAGCAGATTTGTTTCTTTATTCATATGAAGCCAGGTTCATACAAGGGCTAGTTCAGAAAAAAGACAATAAGCTAGCCAATTCCTTTAATTTCAGTTTCCGTTATATAGATGATGTTCTTTCATTGAACAATCCTCAATTTAAGGATAACTTTCATCTTATATACCCAAGTGAACTCAAAAGTAAAGAGACCACTGATACACCATCACCAGCATCATACCTGGACCTATACCTCTACATTGACAGCTCTGGACGTCTGAAAACAAAACTTTACGACAAGCGTGATGATTTCGACTTTCCAATAGTGAACTTCCCATTTTTGAGCAGTAATATCCCCACTTCTCCGGCATATGGCGTGTACATTTCACAACTCATTCGCTATTGCCGTGCCTGTAGTTTGTACAGTGATTTTGTCAACAGAGCGAAATTACTGTCTCAAAAACTTATATACCAAGGGTATATTCAGTCACTGTTGCAATTGTCACTACAGAAGTTGTAAGGTCGTCACAACGATTTGACAGACCATTACAATGTTTCTGTTTCAAAAATGAGAACAGATATTTTTGGGTAGATCCAGAGTTTGTTACTATACTGACTAACACCGACTGTGACAAAACCGGACTTTTCACTGGCAGTGTGACATGTGCCACGCGTGGAGCAGATCATGCTTACCCTTCCGGAGCACCTGATGATACCTCAGTTTTTATAGGGGTTCACACTGCTAGTGCTTTAGTTTTGTGGCGTTCTTGTTAATTTTTGTTTATTTGTTTTGTCTTTGTCATACTGTCTCACTTCGTGTTGCTGTGAATTGCCGTGATGTTGGATTTGATTTTAGAATTTCCCCTTTCCTTTTCTTGCTTCGGTATTCGTTTGCCGATGTATTACCAAAAGTCACTCAAGCATAAAATGTAGGTCAAAGACACTTAATTGGCCTTAATTTGGATAGTACTCATCAAGTTGATTTATTCTGATGCAACAACATTGGGGTAGCATGTAAAGTTGTTGAGAAACAGACTTAAATACAAAATTTAACAAAAGTCACTCAAGCGTAAAATATAGGTCAAAGCTACCTAACTTTCAATGTTTTGGGTAGTACTCATCAAGACAATTAATTTGATGAAACAACATATTGGTATAATGGGTAGTTGTTGAGAAATGGACCTTAATGTCCTAAAATTTAACAAAAGTCACTCAAGCGTAAAATATAAGTCAAAGCTACCCAACTGTCTATGTGTTTTGGTAGTACTCATCAAAGCAATTAATTTGATGAAACATCATATTGGTATAATGCGTAGTTGTTGAGAGATGGACTTTAACACAAAATTTAATAAAAGTCACCCAAGCATATAATGTAGGTCATGGATCCCCAATTGTTGGTGAATCTAGTAGTACGAATCAAGGTGCATGTACTGATGTAATATTATCAAAATACTACAAGAGGTTGCCAATATATGGACCTAAACGCAAAACCTAACATTGGGACGGACGGATGGACGGATGTACGGATGTACGGACAAGGGTAAATCTATATGCCCCTTCGACTTCGTGGCGGGGCATAAAAATGGCTAAGTCCCGCCAAACAGGAGGTTGATATAAGGCGACCAAAATCATTTAGGATGCATTCCCCTATATTTAGTCAAATTCCAAATTTGAAATAAATCCACCCTGCAGTAGCTGAGAAAAAAATTTTCACTATGTTCAATAAAGGCAATAAAGGAAACTAGAGGCTCACATGAGCCTGTATTGCTCAACTGGCAACTGGTTTTATTCATTGTCACCAAAAGACCACCCATTCATACTATAAATCAGTTCACCAGATGTTACATTTTCATTCTTGGATGAGGTAAAACTAAAAATCACAAACTTTCAGTTTGGAAGGGATCCGAAGACAAAGACAATTGTAACCAAGTTTGGCTCCAATTGGCTCAGTAGGTTCAGAGGAGAAGACATTTGAATGCATTTCCCATAGAGTCCCTATGTTAAACTATGTTCCCTGCTGGTGGCCATCTTGAATGAGGTATGAACATAAAAATCACAAACTTTGAAGGGAAACATCTAAAGACTATTTTAACCAAGTTTGGTTCCAATTGGCTCAGTGGGTTCAGAGGAGAAGACATTTGAATGCATTTCCCATAGGGTTCCTATGTTAAACCGTGCTCCACGCTGGCAGCCATCTTGGATGAGGTACAAACGTAAAAATCACAAACTTTAAAGGGGACCACCCAAGGACTATTGTGACCAAGTTTGGTTCAGTTTGACTTGGTAGTTTCAGAGAAGATCTTTGAATACATTTCCCATAGGGTCCTATGTTAAACTATGTCCCGTGCTGGCAACCATCTTGGATGAAGTACGAACATAAAAATTACAAACTTTAAAGGGGACCATCCAAAGACTACTGTGACAAAATTGGTCCCAAATTGGCTCAGGGGTTCTTTGAATGCATTTCCCATAGGGACCTATGTTAAACTATCTTCCCCGCTGGCGGCCATCTTGGATGATATGCGGACCTGCTGGACATATGTAGAAATCGTAGTTCTGGAAAACCTCAACACTTTTGCAATTCACATTTAACCTTTATCTCAAACAGTTTTTGAAATGAAAGTAAAAACGTTAAAAAATTGTGAAAATTCACAGAAAAAGCGGCAATAACTCCTATGTGGGTTGTCAGATTTTCTTCAAAATTGCAGGACATGTAGATCTTACTATGCTGACCATTTTTGTTACAAAAACTTTACTTCTATGTTCTACCATTTTCAATATATACGACTATAAGTAACGAAAAAGTGAAATTTGTACGGAAAAGGGGCAATAACTCCAAGACCGGTAAACGAATATTCTTCAAAATTGCAGGGCAGGTAGATCTCATCATGCTGATCATTTTTACTCATGTCAGAATTTTGATATCTGTAATGTTTTTTGAGTAATTTGCAAAAAACAGCAATTTACCCCTATGTTCTATTTTTAGTAACAGCAGCCATGTTGTTTGGTCTACAGTCAAAAAAATCACAAACTTGAAATAGCATACCCTGGTGATGATTCAGGCCAAGTTTGATTAGTATTGGCCAAGTAGTTTCAGAGGAGAAGATCTTTGAATAAAAGTTAACGGACGGACGGACGGATGCCGAGTGATGGCAAAAGCTCACATTGCCTTTGGCCAGGTGAGCTAAAAACTGAAGTTAATATCAAAGGGTGACCAAAATGGCTTATAACACATTCCTCCTATATATAAAGTCAAATACTTAATTTGAAATAAATGGGCCTAGCACGCACAGTAGCTAAGAAAAGTGCGACGGACTTTGGACGGATGGACATAAGGATGGACGGACAAGGGTATTCCATTATACCACCCACTCACCAGTGGGGGTGTAGGTCACTTCACACAGAGAGGTTAACCTTCCCCCCATTCTTAGTGGCTGAGCCAATGCTAAAATGCACGACTTTTAAACAAATGAGAGTCGATAAAATTTCATCAGGAGGTTTCCTTGCTGGTTTAAATTTTTCCAGTTTTATACTGATATCATGGGGGAAATATTCTCATTCAGTTAGATACATGTAAATGTTAAAAATATTTCTTCACTCTAAACTTAAATTTTTGAGCTAAATAATTTTAAACCATTTGTACCTGAAGTAGAATCTGAAAGGCGAAGACATATGAATTAAACTACGTTCACCTATGGTGTCCATCTTGGACTTGATGTGGATGTGCATGACATGTTTTCAAAGGAGGCCAACTAAGGGCAGTTGTGACCAAGTTTGGTTGAAAGTGGCAGAGCAGTTTCTGAGGAGAAGATCTTTGACTGTGTTTTCCCATGAGGTCCAATGTTAAATTAAGTTCAATTAGAGGCCATATTGGACAAGTTGTGAACATTCCAAACAAAACTTTTTGAAGGACCAACCAAAGCCTGTTGTGACAATATTTTTGGTTCAACTGGCTTTGAGTCTTCAAGGGCAAATACAAATGAATGTTCACCACTGGCAGCCACCTTGGATATGATGTGGAAATGACTGACACATTTTTAAAGGGGCCAACTAAGGGCAGTTGTAACCAAGTTAAGATGAAATTGGAAAAGTAGTTTCTTATGAGATGATCAATGAATGTTTCCCTTAGGGTCAATGTTAAAGTAAACTAAGTTGCCTGCTGGAGGCCATCTTGGATGAGATGTGGACAATCACTATTGTGACAAAGTTTGATTCCAGTTGGCTTTGTGGCTTCCAAGGAGAAAACTTTGAATGCTAAAATATAAACCATACTGATGTTAATTTCAATATCATTATATTTGTGTATGCATGGTATAACATAATCAATCTTCCAAACCAATACTGCTTTCCCCTTTACTTGAAGAGGAATATGCATACTAGTATAAAGATCAAATCACACATAAAATTTAATTTCACATCTGTTCAATTTTCTTTACTTAAAAATAACATTTACCTGTACCATTGCATTTCTAACTGCAGAAGAGCTAAACTGTCTCACCTGTAAAAAGCATTGAGAAAATTAATAGTGACAAAATAATCTGTGTGTTTTTATAGGGAATCAAATTCTATAAATTAGCTAATCAAAATAATAGATAGCTGAACCCATTCATTCAATATGTCCACCTGTGAATCTTTCTTGGGGCAATAAATCGTCAATCTGACTGTATATATGAGGTATAATACCTCCTTTTGGATACACTCACCTACATGAAAATCTTTTTTACAATGATATTTTCATCATTTTGGATTTGAATGTAAAGCAACAATTTTTCAAAAGACATCATGTACTATTTTTAATGCAGCAGAAGTCGTAAGCCCATGAAATTGGCCCTTTGCATGGGCATACAACTTTTTCAAAATTAAAGATGAATGATGTCTTTTGCAAGAAAAAAATATTGCTATTGATTTAGACAGTTGTGCCTTAAAAATAAAAAAAAAGACTTCAAGTGATTTTATCCCAAATGGGTCATTGTCCCTCACCTGTCAAAGTCCCACTGTTTGAGCGATTGATGAGTGCAATTGTAAATTTCTGTTAATGTTACACTGTGTTACAGAACTGAAATTAACAGTATAACACTTTGACCACAATCTCCTAAATGAAATGAGCTTTTATTTTCATACAGTGAGTAAATTCACTCATTTCAGATTTTTGACTATTTGACACAAATGCACACGTAAATCTATCAATGCCAACAACTTTTGTTTGGAACTTTCCTTTGGTGTGCTGCATGGCGTTAGAGATGATCCCCAAGAAAATAGGCATTTTCCCCGTTTTCCTAGGGATCAATCTAAGAAACAGAACAGAAATGAGAAAACTTCCTAAACAAGTTATTTGTATTGGTCTAAAAAGGTGCACATTTGTGTCAAATTGGCAAAAGTTCAAAATAAGTAATTTTGGTGTATGAAATGAAGAACCTGTTCGGGATATAATATCACCTATGGGATTCAATAACCCATTTGGGAGAGTGTTCCCAACCGTTTAAAGTACTTAAATCTCCAGTAAACGGATTTGCTATTATCAAACTGCCATAATAATCAGGTATCAAAATGTTTTAATTGAAGCGTCTCAGTACCAACCATTCAATACAACATGTACTTGAAAAGTCTTACCACTGTGTTTCATCTGCTGTTTGTTTGTAGTATATGGCATGTAAGTTTATTTTATGTACATGATGTTTGTATGTAATGTCTATTCTCTTTATCAATGTGATGTCATATCAGTGTAATGACCAAACAAATTTTAAATTCACCTGGACTGGTTCTGAGGTGGAAATTCAGAAGTCTTCCAGATTTTGCCTTTATTTACTATTTCAACACTAAACTTAAACAAGAGGCTCTCAAAAGCCTGTAGCACGCCCATGGACCATGGCTGACATAGATAAAGGGCATTTCCTATAAGGTCCAATGTTAAAATATGTTCCTTGCTTGAGGCCACCTTGGATTAGATGAAGACATGCCAAACCCAAATTTGAAGGGGGCCACCGGAGGACTTTTGTGATCAAAATTAGTTCAAATTGGATAGTGGTTTCAGAGGCCTAATTCTTTCAATGGAATCCAATATAAACTATCTTGATGCTGGCAGCCATATTGGATGCAGTGTGGTCCTCCTGGATACCTTTATTGAAAGGTAACATAAAAGTACCATTCTGTTCTAATTTTACAAGTTGTTTCAGGAAGGATCTTTAAATGTGTTTGAATATGTTATCCATTTACACCCATTTCAGACCACCTATCAAAAATAATAGGCGACGTCAAATCTGAGACAACATGAATGTATGATCATGCTCTCAGTTCCTGAGTGGCCAATCAAAATGTTGTAAGCAACTTTCATTTCATTCAGCATGTAGAATCCTCAGGATAATCTAAATAACTTTTGTATTTCTATGTTGCCGTTTGTTCCATAATAATAATAAACTGCATACCCTGGTGATGCTTCAGGCCAAGTTTGGTTACAATTGGCTCAGCAGTTTCAGAGGAGAAGATTTTTGAAATAGTTGACGGACGACGGACGGACGGATGGACAACGGACGCAAATTGATGGCAAAAGCTCACATGGCCTTTTAGGTCAGGTGAGCAAAAAATGCACAAATTTTGAAAATTTTACAAAAAAAAGGGCAATAACTCCGAGATGGGTTTTCAGATTTTTTTCAAAATTGCACAAAATTGTTCCATAATAAGTACTCACTATTGTATTTGAAAGCTGTGGAAATTTTACCCAAGCGATTTTTATCCAAACGAAATGAATACAAATGAACAATCTGGAACATTTTTTTTGTTAGAAAATGGAGAAAATAGTGAAGTATATAGTAAACACGGAATCAGTTTCTGATAAATTGGTTTTTAAATAAAAACATCAAGAGATCTTCAACAAATTCCTTTCTTTCCATTTCACGTATTTATTTTTCCATGATATGTACTTATCATGAAAAATATTCAAACCTTGTTGATTTTCATTTGTATAAGTACAATTGACCTTTTAAAACTTAATCATGTTTATTAGGACTGCATGCTCTGTCAAGTGTTCCGACTCTACTATGGTTCAGAATAGCCTTGTTTGTGTAAAGGCAAGGGTGTGGTTAGTACTTCGCTTATACATGTATGATAGAAGACGTGTGAACATTTCAACTTGTATTCAATTTCTAGTGTAAATCGCTCAATGGTAACAATACGTATTTAATGGCGTGACGTTCACAATGGTAACGTTAGTTACTGTACATAGAACGGCGGCAAATCAGTGACATTGGGGCGCCGAAAAGTGAATAATAGTTTGAAATCAAAAGCATTAAAAAGAAAATATCACAAACAATATCATTTACCGTCCATCGCTAAAAATAAAACTTACTTAGAATTATCATTAATGTCTATATACGTACTAAAACAATTAACTTAAGATGTCCATTGGCGTATTTTGTCTCTTGCATTGGTTTTTGATATCCGTTCACAATTTGACATCTCATGATGTGGAAAACAGTTCACTTCTATTGGAAATAATTTTGAGATTGGTCGGTTTGTTAGTCCATTTTTCGTTCGTAAATTAACTGCTCGAATCATTCCATCTTTACCTCGTATAAGTTCATCCACTATGCCTAATTTCCATGTGAATCTCGGCGCCTCACCTTAATTTGTACAATTTCTCTGACTTTAATAGTTTACATGTTGTTTCCTACTGTTCTGCGGTACTCACGTAAAGAGGTCAAATATTCCTTTTTCCAGCGACTCCAGAAATGATTTAATGTATCAACTTGAGTTCTATATTTCTGAGTAAATTGTTCGTGAGTAACTGATGCTTCACTGTCTATATTTCTGGTATCAGTCTCCATCGGATACGGCAAACACGTAACTCGGCGTCAATAAAGAAGGTGTGCTGGTGTTAGAGGTTCTGGTTCACTCGGGTTGGATAACACATACGTAAAATTGGTCTGTCTTTCAAATTGGCTTCTATTTCGGTCACAATAGTTTGCAAGTGTTCAATGTGTATACAACTGCATCCAAGTACTTTGCGTAAGCATGTTTTTGTGAGTCCAATTAGGCGTTCCCACCATCCTCCGTACCATGGTGCTCTACGTGGGATAAATTTCCATACAGTTCCATACTGACTAAGTCTTTCCTGCACAGATGTTGAAGTTGTCAAATGTCGAATTTCTTTAGCTTCTGAAATAAATGTCGATGCATTATTGGATATAAGTGTTCTTGGTAATAATTACCTGCTTGAAAATCATCTGAATGCTAAAATGAATGAACTCTCGCTTAGATTTGGTACGATTTCCAGATGAACGGCTCTGGTTGCCGCACACGTGAACAAACATATGTACACTTTTGATTTTGTATTGTCATAGTTCCTAATGTACAATGGTCTGGCAAAGTCTACTCCAGTAACCATAAATGGCAAGTTATCTTGAAGTCTGTCTCTTGGTAAAGGTGGTGGATCTGGAATCGGGTACGCATGTCCCGTTATTTTACGGCAAATAACACACTTTTGTAGAAATGATCTTACTCTCTGGCGGATACTCGGAATCCAATATGTTTGACGCAACAGGGTAACTGTAGCGTTGACTCCACCATGTAGTTGATTGATGTGCCCATCCTTTATGATCATTACAGTTAGTGCATGTTTTGACAGCAAAAAAATAGGAATTTTTTGTAGTTTCACTCAACAAAACTCCAACAAAGGTCCAATTGCTTCACTATCGACGGTTTACGGTTTGAAACTTTCTTAATGTACTGTAGTTCTTCCTGAAACATCATTTGTTGAGTAGCATGTATCCATCTATCATTGCGTGTTGTAATTCATCACTTATTAGTACTGTAGATTGTTTCCTATTTACTGCTTTACAATTGTGTACAAATCTCAAAACATAACCTGTTATACGCAAAAGTTTCTGAAAATCACTAAATCTTGACAAGTCAATAATTCTGTGTATTCCATGTACTTCCTGTGATGATGTAAGTAATGAGTGATTTAAACTCGAGGCTGTTGTGAGCTCATTATCCTGCTCCATTTGTATTTCCACCTGATTTCCATCCCAGACGGACCAATCCGTCTTAAAAGTTGATCCATGTAGGTCCATGAAACCATAAATCACTGTTGACAAGTTTTCTTGCAGTCATACACATGTACCTCGTGTTAAACGATCTGTGGGGTTCATATCTATGGGGCAATATCTCCACTGCTGAAGTTTCACTTGATTTTTTACCTCTGTTATCCGATTTGAGATGAATGTCTTAAGAGGCTTTACTGAAGTAATCCATTTCAAAACAAACTGGCTGTCTGACCAAAAGTTAACCTTCATTTCTCCCAAATTGTCAATTAAATGTTTTGCTAGTAGTGCTCCTAATACTGCACCCATCAGTTCCAACTTTGGTAGTGTAATGCGCTTTAATAGGGCAACTCAATTCCTTGCCATTACTAATGTAGATTTGTTTCCATTTGTTATGTATGCACATGCACCATATGCACTTGGGCTTGCATCAGTAAATACATGTAGTTCTTTGCAATTTCCCTTTGACTCTGATTCTGTGAAATAAAATCTCGGCACTTCAATACTTATTGCGTGTTGCAAATCATGTACAAGGTCAAACCATCTTAACTTCAATTCATTTGGTAATAGTTGGTCCCATTCATATTTCTGTTCCAAGAGACTCTGCATTAAAATCTTTGCACGTACGATAATTGGGCTAAGTAGTCCTAACGGATCGAATATGCTTGATGATTGGCGTAATATTTCACGCTTCGTAATGCTGCTGTCAATGTCGGAGAAAATGTTATTTTGAAACATAATTTGATCTGTCTTTACATTCCAATGCAGACCCAAAGTCTTGATGATACTGTCCTTATCCAAGCATTTTTCCAATTTCGCAATCTCTTGTAATTCACAGTCATTCGATGCCAAAGATCCAAGGTTGAATCCTCCGGATGACAGTAATGCTCTAGAATTTCTATAAAATGTTAACAAACTTTCTTGATCCAGAAAACTCGATAAAACGTTATCTACGTATAAGTCTTTTCTTAAAATCTCACCAGTATCAGTCGAATCCAATTTCAAATGTTTCATTAGTGCTGCGTTTAACATAAACGGTGAGCATGTCATGCCAAATAAAACCACCTTGAAACGATAAACCATCAACTAACTAGCTGGATCATTTGGGTTGCTTAACCAGAAAAAACGCATGACATCTCTATCTTGCTAGTATAACTCTATTTGTAAAAAAGCTTTCTCGATATCAGTTGATGTTGCAAATGGATTAAGTCTAAACCTTGTAATAATTCCTGTTATAGTCGATACATCATCACCTTGGTTATATTTCAATTCCTATTCCTTAATCAATTTTAAAAATTGCTACCATCTGTTTCTGAAACAGATGAAAGCAATTTTCAAAATTGGTTAAGCAATTGCTGAACCAATCTTACAGTTTTACAACTCTGTAGTTGCTATCAAACTGTAAAATTAGTT
>MJUU01037846.1:164095-183331 GCA_002080025.1 Modiolus philippinarum
ATTTTTTTTTTCTTAGGATGGGGAAATTCTTAATTTTACTTTTGGAAATATTTCTAAATCTTTTTTTATTATCTTTAATACGAACTCAAATTTAATCTTATAATGCTATTTCTGGCACATTTTTTTATGTTTGTATCTGAATTTTTATTATGAAGATCATTTTTGGGAGGAAAACATGAAAGTACTTATTTATTTAGTGGAATAATTATAAACAAATGTATCTCTTTTATGATCTCCCTTGTTATTTTTTTCATTTTTCCATTTTTGCAGAAAAATAATGAAAATGAATGACCATTATATTTTAAAATATACCAAAGATCAAAAAAAAATTATTGGAAATTAGAAATTATACTTTTAAACTAAAAATTTAGCATTTTTATCCTTTTGTTAGCAGTTCTTGAAAAATAAATTGCCCAATGTAATAACTATTTATATTACTTCAAATACCTCAAGCTGTACTTGCACACTAACCATTAAAACAGAAAATTTCCTGTGGTAATGATCATCTATTCATATTAATGAACCAATATAACAGTTTGATAGCAACTATGGAGTTGCAAAACTGTAAGATTGGTTCAGCAATTGTTTAACCAATTTGGAATATTGCTTTCACCTGTTTCAGGAACAGATGGTAGCAGTTTTTAAAATTGATTAAGGAATAGGAATTGAAATATAACCAAGGTGATGATGTATCGACTATAAATCATTCAACAATGGTGGGACAGACATTAAACAATCATACAAGCTTGCTTTCTTGAGTGACTCTCGACAGGAACAGTCATACACCATGTGTATTGGTGTTGTTGAAGATTCTTTTCTAACGGCGTGGTGTGGAATGTAGTGTTCTCTAATTGGTTGTCTTGTAGTTTCGTCGACTTTTTCGATAAATCCGTGCTCTTGTTCGCCCCGAATTATGTCTCCATACATTTTCAATAGTTCCGGTTGTTTACTAAGTCTCTGAATAAGACTCAATGTCCTGCGCTTGGCAACTGTGTAATTAGTTGGTAGTTCCGGAAATTCCTCTTTCCATGGTAGTTTGGCGATGTATCGATTGTCTCTGTATTCTATACTTTCTGCTTCATAACTTTCATAAAAATTGTCATTCTTAGTACTTGACTCATCTGGTTTTACGCCCATAGACTCTAGCCCCCTAAAGCGTTCTAAATTGTATTCCTCGGTTTTGTGCTGAATCAGTATATTCAGGATAGACGCTGAAGTTGAGTGTCTTGAATTATTCACAGGTCCAGACAACAAATATCCCAGTTTAGATTCCATAGCAGTAGGACCATTTCCTCTTATAATCTTGTCGCGAACGATGTCCCAATAATAGTCGGCCCCTATTAACATGGAAATTTCAAATTTCTCTTCACTGTAAACTGGATGAGCCAATTTCAATCCATGTAAATACGGCAATTTGGACGCCTCAAAATTCATGCAATTTTTTAGTGCTGCTGCGATCGTAGGTATTATCAAGAATTCCATGGCTAATTGTTCGCTGTTTTCTGTTTCCAACCTGATTATAGTTTTGTCCATATAACGTGCATTTCTAGCGCTATCACCAAAAGTCGAAAGACAGACAGGTGCTTTTCCAGTAGGCATGACTTAAAACTTATTGGATAGCTCTTGCGTAATAAAAGATTTTTGTGATCCCTCATCAAGAAGTATATTTGCAGTAGTGGATAGGCTGCCCAACCAAACAGGTGATACGGCTGTTTTCAACAAAACATCAGCTCGTGGCCTAACTGTGGACATAGACGATGTATAGAGAATAGACGTATTGTCATTGTCAATTGCACTTTCAACTGCGTTGACTGATGTACCTGTACTTGGTTCTGTGTTTCTCCCGTTTCTTAGTTTATCCTTATTGCACACACTTGTGTGATTTTTTTTCATCACATTTACCATGTTTACGGCATTTGTACTTTGAGTGAAATTCTGACACTTTATGACTACCAAAACAATTAAAACATAGTCTCTTGTGTTTAATTATAGAATACCTTTTGTCTATATCTGTAATGGTTGTACAATCATTTGATGAATGTGGTTGTTGACAATAAACACATGTTTTTGCCCTTTGCGCATTTCCTTGGTTATTGGTAACTCGGTGTCGACTCGTCTGTGGTTTTGTGCTAAGTTCACTCATGGATCCTGTATGAAAAGATGCAGTTGGGGTGACATTTTCAATTGTGTTGGATACACCTGCCTCTTGACTATACATTTCGTTGGCTATAGCTTCCCTCAAAGACCAGATATCCCAGTTTTGTCTTCCGTGTTCTCTTGTTAAATGTTTTCTCATTTCAGATGGTAATTTCCCAAATATTATTGGTATCAAAAGTGATCCGTAAGTGTCTTGTGATTGTCCCATTGACTCTAACCCTCGTATACTAGATTCCATTTTGTCATGAAATAATCTAAGGCTATTTGCTGTCAGTGAAGGGCTTGGTAAATCCAATAAATTTTGCATGTAAGCATTTATGATAATTTGCGTACTCGCCCGAACCGCTCTTTCAGTAGACATATTGCTTGTTCATAATTTGCACTTGTGACAATCCATTTATACATTGTTCTGCCTCATGACGTAGCTGGGATTTAAGATAGCTAAATTTCTGTATATTTGTCAATGACAGATTGGTATGTACTGTGTTTTCAAAGGATTCCCAGAATGTTTGCCATGTTAAAATATCTCCGGTAAATACGGGCAAATCTAATTTAGGCAGTCGATGATAAAAATTTGAAGCTGAATTATTACTTGTGCTCATTGTGACATTTCCCATTGATGGCTGATCATGATTTTGATTAACGCTACTATCTGTTGGATAGTTTGTTGCTTGAAATGCGGGAATACTAAAATAGTCAATCACCGGCAGCGGCTGACAGTGAATACGAAAGTTGAAAATTTTTACAGGACATTCGGTCTGGTGAATCTGAAAAATTTACCAGACCGAATCAACTTTTACCAGACCGAAACTTCTGTGTTCTGGTTTTATGTCAATGGAAGTAAAATAACTAGACATGCTAGATAAGAAGTGAAATTAACATGGGATGACACTTTTCCCTTCAGACAAGTAAAGTATGCATTTTCTAGGCTGAACCAAAAAAAGTGTTGTCTGGTATTAAAATTGTGCACTTTAATCCCTTGTTTCTTCTTTTGATAGTACATTTGTACTGAAGGTCATAATGATGTTACAAAAATTTTACCATTATACACATCGAAAACGGGTACTGCTAAAGTGAGAAACGCAATCAAAACGAAACGAAACGAAATGCAACGAAACGAAACGAAATATGACGAAACGAAACGAAATGTGGCGAAACGAAACGAAATGAGAAAAATAAAGAAACGAAATACGACGAAACGAAACGAAATACAACGAAACGAAATGAAATGAAAAATAAAGAAAGACAAAAGAAACAAAATGCATTAAAAGAGAAGAAGTAAAGAATAAAAAAAGAAACGGCCTGATGATAAAGCAAATGATAATGCACGTTTGCAACCGACTGGGAATGATAATAAATAAAATAAATATATTTTGACCCTGTTTCAGTGATCAATATGGCAGACTTTAAGTTGATTGGGAGGAAATATGAACATTAAAATAGTCATGATAATTACTAGGCTGTATTTTTTAGAAGTGTGATTTTCAAAGATGAAATCTAAAAGAGTACTCTTATTTCCTGTTATCCCGTGTCCCGATACCAATGCAACCCTTTTTATCGATTTTTTTCGGGCTCATATTGGTTGAAAGACAGAGGGTACCGTTTATTGTCAGTAACGAGGAAACAGATGTTAGATTTAGACTTGCACTTTTTATTTTTATCAGATTTCATCAGACACGGCAAAAATTTACCCTCGAATACGGCAAATAAAAATATTTGAAACATGTTAATTTTTTTTTCAAAATGATCAGTACTCCTAAAAAAGAGAGAATCCTTAAAAATAACCAAGATCCGACGGACGTCGACAAAGGTCCATTTCGTCTTTATAGAAACGTGAGGAAAACTTATTTTATTGAATTTCTTAAAATGAAGAAGCAGTATAACGTCATGTAGAAAATTATGCTTTGATGTTTTTAAGTCGTTTCTATTAAATCGTATATACTACTACTGTTAAAGGGGCAACCTTTCTAGGTGGGAAACAATTCATGGGAATAGGTCGTTCGAAATTTTACAGAACATTTAAAAGCCGTACAGGGGTTTACATTATAGAAAGGGACGATGAAATTCGATTGTTCAGACCTAACACTATGTAAACGCTCAGAAAATGTAAGTACATTTCTAGAGAATACTTGTAAATTTGATGCAAGCTTCTTGGTTTTCTATATATTTTTTTCTAATTACAATTTAAATTGTTGAAGATTTCATTGTGACTTCAAGATGAAGAACAACAATAAAAGCGTTGTTCCATTGCTTGGTTTTGCCATGTATTTATAGATACATTGTCCTTGTCCCATATGCATTTACTCTATATTAATAAATTCATTCGTTTTACCGTAATACATAGGCCCATAGATACGATAATGAGTTTGCCATTATTGTATATAAAGTATACATTTTTTTTTGGTCTCCACAACTGTCATTACAACTGTCATAGAATTTTTAGTACTGTATATTGCAATCGTCCACCACCTATATGAAAGTTTCCTTCAAATAATGGTTTCCCACAACAGCATGAAATTTGACATTGATTAAAATCCTGGGGCGGGGGTCTTTTTTAGCCCATCGCTCTTAAGTTCCTTTTTTGTACGTTATTGAAGCCATTGCCGGACTTTCGGTTTATGTGTGCTCTGAAAACAAGTGTAAATTTTACTAACATATTCATGTAATAATCATGTTGTATTAAAAAAACACAGACTTCTGATTTCCCCGTGACGATTTCTCATTCCATATGTTCAGCATCAAAATAAACCTAAGAATAAGAAAGTCAATATTGAAAAGGACACCCGTATAAATTGTATCTTTTCAATGTCTGTCCACCTTAATTTTCCCTTGTAGTTCACCTGGCTATTACCATTAGAAGATTTTGCATCATTTTGAAGTTCAAGGATCTCTGAAACAACTTGGTATAGTTAAGTTGATTTTTGGTAGTCCACTTTACAAGTTATGACTGACTGGTCCGCTTGGGATATTAAATTAACAGTAGGACACACTTATTTTAAATTGAATTTGGTCACAATAGCCCTTGGGAAGTTCGTTCCGGCAGATGAGCATCCCATCAAAGAGGGCTGCCATCGAGAAAAAGCTTAACGTCATTGGACCATACGAACCCTTTTCCATCTGGAATCAATATGTAGACCAATTCGAACCGTACATAGTCACAAAAGTAATTCTGTCGTTTCCTTCAAACAGTTATTGAAAGTATCCCATGACATGTACAAATTTAGACCAAAAGGGTAATAAATGGTCCAGATACAAGCTATCAACCACCCAACATAGTGAAAACAGCGATCATTGACTTGTTTTCTAAGGAACGACTACTCCCGTATGGACTGAACTTTCTTCGATAGATGATTTATATATGCAGAATTTAAATTCACAGTAACTTCGGTATTTAGTCATTTATTTTATTTATGAACAGGACCGAGTATTATCTAAGATGGTCACCAGCTGTTGATACAGTATATCACGGTATTGTGGGAATACATTCATTGATCCAGACAGATAATTAATGATCTGATTAAACTTCAAAATTTGGTTTTAATTTTTATTCCATGCTTTAATTAAACAGTTGGGTTCATCGAGTTCTTTTCAGGCATGATGACCATATCCTACACGTAGAAATTGACGGTATTAATGTTTAAATACTACAAGTAAATGGTTGTTAGATGTTTTGGCGGCTTAACACCAGACTCTATAGTAAATACATTTCATTATAAAATCAAATAGTCATGCAATGACTTTCAATTAATAAGTAATTTTCTATCGGGTCAGATTTGGAAATTGGAACGTTATGTGATACTTTAGGGAAACACATGTATGGGAATTAATTAATCAGGCAACTAATTAAAATTCCGATCAGGGATCAATTAACTTGTATGCCAACAATCCTTGAACACAAGGATTGTTAACAATCCTTGGATAAAAATTTTATCCAAGGATTGTTTGTTTTTTCAAAATTTTTGTAGTTTTCAGTAACTGAATATGTATTTGATGATTAATCATTTTTATCTTTAAAAAGTAATTTTGTGAGACAAAATAAATGATTTTATACATATATTGATATTTTTTTGTCATTTATAGCAGAATGGATACCATTGTTTGTGATTGTTAGGGATTATGACAGCTTGGGTCCTGTTATGAAAATTATTATGTGTGATAGTTTATAACTATAATTGCAATTCATGTTGTTGAAAGGCCTATAAATATAGATACACTCAGTGACTGCTGAAACAACAAATACTTGATTTGCAGTTATATTAATATATATACATATACATTCTCTCTATTTTCACAATTAATAAAAAGGTCAACATAGTTTATTTGCTACACTTGTTGACTCAGAGACAGGTAACATTTAGTCTTACTGGACAAAATAAATATATTCAAAGTTATGAAAGGCTATCCATCAGGCGTGCACTTCAAATGTACTTTGATGAGAGAATGTGATGGGACCGATAGGGAAAAACTACAGAAGATGCATTCAATATATATGTGTCAGCAGATAGCAGAACAGTACCCAATGTATATACAGCAGTAATACAAAAGAGCCCTTTAAAGGATAACCAAAACATTTCAAAAAGAATCTTAGTTGATGCTGGGACTAGTCCCATGGTTGTTAACATACATGGATACAAAAAAAATATTTCCTATTAAAACCTACATGTTTACCCAAGCCACTGAAGTTTCAAATATTAATTACATGTTACAACGTTCAAAGAATACCTATAAAAACACACCCCAAGCTAAGAACAATTCTTAAATTTTCTCTTTTTTTTTCACAATTTCTCAATATAACTTCAAAAAACTAAAAAATAAAATAATAAAATCAATTTCTAACATTTATAAAGTATTAAATCTTCACTATAATGCATTTCATAGAAATATTTAGAACAATCCTTGGACAATCCTTGGATAAAATTTTTATCCAAGGATTGTTAACAATCCTTGTGTTCAAGGATTGTTGGCATACAAGTTAATTGATCCCCGATCAGCAATACTACCATCAGAAAAATGTTGTGATCATTTAAACAGGTTCATTATGAAAAATCATATTTTTTAAAGTTTTGCATTAAATGGTTTGTTTCCTTTCATTCCACTTCGTGACTTTCGTGGCGTTAAAAGTCCAATTCTGCAGATGACAGCGATTTCTTATCATTTGCTCTATCATCAGGTCTTAGTTTCGACCCGTTTCTTTACAATTCTTAGTTTAATTCCCTTTATCTTATTTTGTTTATTTCGTTTATTTATTTTTCATTTCGTTTCGTTTCCTTAGATTTCGTTTCGTTTCGTCATATTTCGTTTCTTAATTTCTTTCATTTCGTTTCGTTTCGTTTCGTTTCGTTTCGATTTCGTTTCTCACTTTAGCAGTACCCCAGTTATCTCCCTTGGAATACAAACAAACTTTTCAACCAAACTGATAACCACGTTTTCATGGAGTAGGCTAAAGATCTAGACAGATATACAATTATAAGAGGGTTTGTTCATCAGTGATTGCTTCACTTACAAAGCTGGTTCGATCTTTCATATTCTTTCTTATTTTGTAAGTTCATATTGCCCTGCCGCCCCCCACTAAACACTAAAACAGGTAGATCTATCTTCACTGCAACGTGCAAGAGGAACTCTTTCCTCCTTATAGTGTGTTTTTCAAACACCCACCGTCACAACTTACGCTTCTTCACGAATATGATATCTCTGGAATCGTACCTAACACTGATCTTAAANTATGCATTTACTCTATATTAATAAATTCATTCGTTTTACCGTAATACATAGGCCCATAGATACGATAATGTAACCTACAGTCCACTACGTTCCTGTGAGGTTTTTTAACCCTCACATGAACGGTGTGGGCTGAGGGCTACGTTATAATATCTAATAGGCCCAGCTGTAGTATTTTGACGCAATAATCTATGCACAATTAAGTGATTACGTGTCCATTCACATGTCTGTTCGTTCGTTCATCCACCCACCATGAAATATATAACAAACGCACCTAAACCAAAGAATGAAATATGATAACACAAAATTGACGAGAACATGCAATTAATTTGCCTCCATCTACAGATACAGGCACAATTTAAACAGCCACTAGCTATTTGAAACTTTGAGGGATTCCGGTAGGAAACCTGCACTTCGTCTTATTAATGAACGGAGTACCGCCACATAAATGCCACAGAATCATGACTTTATGGTTTTACATAAAGTATACATTTTTTTTGGTCTCCACAACTGTCATTACAACTGTCATAGAATTTTTAGTACTGTATATTGCAATCGTCCACCACCTATATGAAAGTTTCCTTCAAATAATGGTTTCCCACAACAGCATGAAATTTGACATTGATAAAAATCCTGGGGCGGGGGTCTTTTTTAGCCCATCGCTCTTAAGTTCCTTTTTTGTACGTTATTGAAGCCATTGCCGGACTTTCGGTTTATGTGTGCTCTGAAAACAAGTGTAAATTTTACTAACATATACATGTAATAATCATGTTGTATTAAAAGAACACAGACTTCTGATTTCCCCGTGACGATTTCTCATTCCATATGTTCAGCATCAAAATAAACCTAAGAATAAGAAAGTTAATATTGAAAAGGACACCCGTATAAATTGTATCTTTTCAATGTCTGTCCACCTTAATTTTCCTTTGTAGTTCACCTGGCTATTACCATTAGAAGATTTTGCATCATTTTGAAGTTCAAGGATCTCTGAAACAACTTGGTATAGTTAAGTTGATTTTTGGTAGTCCACTTTACAAGTTATGACTGACTGGTCCGCATCTGGACCAGATTACCAATTGGGATATTAAATTAACAGTAGGACACACTTATTTTAAATTGAATTTGGTCACAATAGCCCTTGGGAAGTTCGTTCCGGCAGATGAGCATCCCATCAAAGAGGGCTGCCATAGAGAAAAAGCTTAACGTCATTGGACCATACGAACCCTTTTCCATCTGGAATCAATATCTAGACCAATTCGAACCGTACATAGTCACAAAAGTAATTCTGTCGTCTCCTTCAAACAGTTATTGAAAGTATCCCATGACATGTACAAATTTAGACCAAAAGGGTAATAAATGGTTCAGATACAAGCTATCAACCACCCAACATAGTGAAAACAGCGATCATTGACTTGTTTTCTAAGGAACGACTACTCCCGTATGGACTGAACTTTCTTCGATAGATGATTTATATATGCAGAATTTAAATTCACAGTAACTTCGGTATTTAGTCATTTATTTTATTTATGAACAGGACCGAGTATTATCTAAGATGGTCACCAGCTGTTGATACAGTATATCACAGTATTGTGGGAATACATTCATTGATCCAGACAGATAATTAATGATCTGATTAAACTTCAAAATTTGGTTTTAATTTTTATTCCATGCTTTAATTAAACAGTTGGGTTCATCGAGTTCTTTTCAGGCATGATGACCATATCCTACACGTAGAAATTGACGGTATTAATGTTTAAATACTACAAGTAAATGGTTGTTAGATGTTTTGGCTTAACACCAGACTCTATAGGAAATACATTTCAATATAAAATCAAATAGTCATGCAATGACTTTCAATTAATAAGGAATTTTCTATCGGGTCAGATTTGGAAATTGGAACGTTATGTGATACTTTAGGGAAACACATGTATGGGAATTAATTAATCAGGCAACTAATTAAAATTGCGATCAGCAATACTACCATCAGAAAAATGTTGTGATCATTTAAACAGGTTCATTATGAAAAATCATATTTTTTAAAGTTTTGCATTAAATGGTTTGTTTCCTTTCATTCCACTTCGTGACTTTCGTGGCGTTAAAAGTCCAATTCTGCAGATGACAGCGATTTCTTATCATTTGCTCTATCATCAGGTCTTAGTTTCGACCCGTTTCTTTACTATTCTTAGTTTAATTCCCTTTATCTTATTTTGTTTATTTCGTTTATTTATTTTTCATTTCGTTTCGTTTCGTTAGATTTCGTTTCGTTTCGTCACATTTCGTTTCTTAATTTCTTTCATTTCGTTTCGCTACATTTCGTTTCGTTACGTTTCGATTTCGTTTCTCACTTTAGCAGTACCCCATCGAAAACTGCCTGACTGAAGGATATATCAGACAAACTTCAGTCTGTCTGGCAAAATTTTTCAGCCAACAGGACGAATGTCAGGTAAATAATTGACATCTGCAACATGTTCTGATACAGTAGGTTCTGTAGATTTATGTTCAGTCCAGGGTTCGCGCTGGGCTTCGCCAATGTCGCAATTTGCGATTTTATTTTCATTCTGGCGACAAAAAATCGTTCCTGGCGATTTTTTTGGCGACAACGTTTTTCAAATCAACTTGCCGGTATTACCCTTCTTAGTTGAAACCTTTCATGATTTTTGTTGTTAAAATAATCATAGGTAATAATTAAATGTCAGTTCATAGCCTCTGGCAACAATATTGTAGTCCATTGATTATTTCCGGTCATCTGTTGATTGCATTACCTGTTTATTTACCTGTGCACGTGCCAAATGACTTGTGACAGATACAAGCCCAATCAAAGGAATTGAAAGAATATTATTATACACTAAAATTTTATACTTTTCTTTTTTTTTGTTTAATATCACTTCTTATTTTCATAAATGTTCACGAAAACAAACGGATTAGATTATGCAATTATGAAGTTGAGTTACTTCCCCTTATCTATGTTGTGAAAACGAAATTAAAGAGGCTTTGAGTGTTACTTTTTACTAAAAATTGTATATCAAGTCTTATAAAATAAAAAATTGAACTAATTTTAAGGGATAATTTTGAAGTTTAACAAACTTTATTCAAATAATTGCAAATTCAATTTTTGTTTAATACTTTTATTGACCTATTGAAAGATAAACTATTTATTTGAAACTTGACTAACATAATTAAATGATAAAAAATTGACCTATTCTCCCTCAATTGGGGAGATACCAGTGTTATTTAAACATAAGCCATGGCTATCGAAGTAACATAATGCTGAAGACAGTAACCAAGGAATATGAAGAGGGAACCTCAATCGAATCAAATCAACAAAGCATGTAAATGATGAAGAAAAAAAAGATTAAAAAAAAAAAATTCCTCGTTGTGAGGGGAATAAAACATCTGTCTGCAGATGAAACATTAACGACTTTGAAGGACATAACTGAAATGTTTGAAAACAGTACCCGCAAAAGGCAGCAAACAAGGAATGTTAAGCATACAATTCAAACTGAAACAGCAAAGCATGTAAATGATAAAAGAATTTGTGCCATCAAAACAAAAGAATACAAAATAGAACTATTCTTTTAGTGTGGAAGAAAGAACACAAAAGTCTATCGTCCAACCTAGAAAACCAATTGGATGCTTCCCAATTGGCGACAAATTTTTGTAATTGGCGACAAAAAATACAAGTTGGCGATTTTTCTGGCGACAGATATTCAGAAGCCAGAGCCATCCCTGGTTCAGTCTGACAGCCTTTTCTTATTTGTATGATGGAATGTCCTGCAATGCTTCTGGCCTTTTTGATATGACTGTACCTTTCTGTACTATGACTGTTTGTCCAAGAATAAAAGGCTTTAAAAAATGTCCAAGATGTAGCAAGATGCATCAAAAAATCATCCAAGTTTAATACAATGTATCATGTGGTTATATACAAAAAAAATGAAAATTCTTTCCCTAAAGCTTCATGTTTTTTTCATTTGGGAGATGAAACAATGTATAACTTTAATTAACTATAAGAAATGCTTCCTATCAAAGAAAAATGTTTTTGGCATATGACCTGTATTCTTTTTGACTAACAAACCTCTTTTCAGAAGTTAATCTGCATTTATCCCCTCTGTTGGAGGTGCTCAAGTTGAAAGAGGCTTATAAATATGTATACCATATATGGAACTACCATATATGGAAACTTAACATCTAGTGCAAGTTTCTTTCCCCTACACTATTGTGCCCTCGATAAATAAACTGAAAATCAGACAATTGATCAAAAGATCTCACATTTTAGATTAAAATACAACCAGGAATACTATTTATACTATTTAAAAGTCATGCACAAAGATTTACTTCTCAGACACAGAATTTTCCTTATGTATGAGCCAAAATATTACCGGACATAAGGACCGGAAAATAGAAATTTTTACCGGACCGGTGCCGATTTTACCGGACATGTCCATCGGTCCGACGGTATTTCATTTTCACTGGGCTGAGGAACGAATTCCTTTGGTTTGGCAGCTTTATCCTTGTATCTGTGAAAAGCGATCTCTATGTTCAAGTTGTAATCATCCGTATCTAGAATTTCTTGTTCCATCTCCGCAATTTCCGTAATTTCCAATATTTGATTGTCCAATTGTTTCAGTAATTCCCTCTTCTTCTCCAAAGTCTCAATATTTACACGAAGTTCTTGATCACTTATCTCATTCTGTGCTAGTTTTTCGTCTGTTCTGTTGATCAACCTCGTTACGGCACTTCTGTGTCCGCCTCGGGTAGCTTTAAGCTTCTTTATTTGTCACGGCACCAATTTAAAGGCTAGGGTGAGGTTAGTACTTCGCTAATATGATAGAAGATGTGTGAACATTTCAACTTGTATACAATTTCTAGTGTACATCGCTCAATAGTAACAATACGTATATAATGAGGTGACGTTTACAATGGTCACGTTAGTTACTGTCCATGTTTCTGTTGCATGAGACATTACAAACACCTCAACTCTGCAATGCTATATACATAAGGGACCATGTTTTAGCTGTTTGATATTCACAAAGTACTTCCTAGTTTTGGGCATGTTGGTCGAAAAAGTGAATGTCGAACCCTGGAAAGGCAATTGGTTGAAATGTACCGAACCTCAGTAAAATTGGCTGTGGGGAAGTTCTACTAGATGTTAATTTGATAGATTCAGCACATTGAAGGTACAGTACAGGCAGAGACATATGATGATAGATGTCCCAATCAGACATGATGTCAGACATGTCCTACACATGTCCCAATCAGACTAATCCTCTGCTGTTAATGAGGCTTAAGGGTCATAAAACATGGGTTATAAAATAATTATTCTACCTGACTGGTGTTGTGATTAAATGATAAGTCAATGATAATCCCTTATCTGTGGAAGACCACAAACATTTTGATGAATTTTAAATGCATTTTTAATTATAATGAATAAACAAATAATAATTATCTAATATTAAAATTCATCAATAATTTGATAAGTTTTGCATTTATTTGATTTTGTATTTCAACTTTTCAAAAAATAAGCAGTAAAAAATAAATTTGTAACACACCTGATAATTATACGTGTACAATTCAGAAAATTTCAAATGAATATTTCTATTTTCTATGTAAACTATAGTTTTTAATTTTTTTATACAAATAAAAAAATATGTATAATAAAAAAAAAATATCTGCAAATCATATTAAAAAAATAGTAATATAGTAAGAAATTTCCTACATAATAATTGCTTAAAATTTAATGAGATTTGTATTAGTATGAGAAGAGTCATGATTTGTGTCTAATGTAATAAAAGTACAACCTATTAATATTTTTTTTCTTTTGATTTTTTTTTAAATAATTATTATCTGTTTTGAAAATTAAATATATAAAATAGATTTAAAACAAGTAATAAAACTGATCACCTATACCCTAATTAAAATCAGTGAAGCAGAAGGACAATTTTATGACCCCTCATAAAATTGTCAGATTTGGGTTTGTGAGATGTCCGACAGGGACATTTATCATCATATGACTCTGCCTGTACTGTATTTCTCGAGGTGGAACGAGTAATTTATTGCATTTAATTGTTCTTTTGTCATTTGAAGTATTTTTCATGCAATCATTTCAAATATTGCTTCCTTGCATTGAAAACGTCACGTCGGAATTGCCCATACACTGGCAGAACTTCCAAAAAGTGTGATATATTGGCCAACTTTTGTCGAAAAAACACAGGAATACATGGGTTTTCTCCAAATTTAAACAGATAAATCTGAAGAGCTCTAACGAATATTGTACCCGTAGCAAGATAAGCCAATAAAAAATCAGAAACTAAGTAAGTAAGTAATCAGATAAACTATATACAATACAACAACGCAACATGAGCCCAAAAATGGTCTCTTTCACCGACTGAACTAGAATAGCAACTACACATTTCAGGGGCGCTAATTTTTTCACTGGTCAAACTTCGACCAATCTCCCCTAATTGCTATAAATCTACCGATTTTCAACAAAGCACTTGCGTGGCTTGTAAATGTATTGTAAGTGTTTTCTAAATATTTGACTTTTTCGAGGTCAAACATTTATATATAATATTTCAGAAAATTCCTGAATTACACCGAGCGCCTATTGATTCAAATTCAACGATAATAGTTTAGTGACCAATATTTATTCTAAAACCTTCTGTTTTTTCGGCGTGAAGTGTGATTTTGTTAAAAATATTTCTTTTTACCAATGTACAAAATCTTGAGGCAGCCATGATGGTGATTAGAGTAAAATTAAATACTGCATTCCCGTACACACCATTTGACTTGCCAAACAGAGAATCAAATGCCAACCAAAAAAAGCATTTTTCAAACAGAGATAATGAATTTCTTATTTTAAGATTGTCCAATAAAAAAATCATATGAGTTAATATTCAAATTCAAGTACATTCAATAGCACTTAAAAATCAAAGTCCATGTTTTATACTTTCCCTCAGTTCAAGGACAAGTGCACGTTCTACTAAACATGCCTTCATATGAACTGTCTCTGATTTTAAGCGCAACGTTAAAAAGGGTAAAATATGTTAGATTTTATTCACTAACCATACAAAAATATAAGACGGTCTACAAAGAAAGTCATCACAAATGACTTTTGGTACTAGCAATTTTTTGCAAGTTTGTATTATGTATGGTCTCGTAATGTATTACCGGTGTAAACATTTCATTTTGTATTACGTCACGGGTCACGGGGTCGAAAGTCAAAAGTTAACATGTGGTAATTTGAGGAGAACGTCAAGTATTTGTAGGCAAATTTCCTGGAAAAATATGCAGCAACTACCGGTACGTTTTTAATTTAATATATTTTACAGGTAAAATGGCGGATTCCAAAATATACTGGCATGTCACATATTTTTAATTGCCTACTGTAACGTGAATACTTCATCGAATTCCACTTCGGAAACATCGTTGAAGTCGTCTGTTATTGGTTTTTGTAAATAGTTCCTTGTCGTGTACACATGCGCAAAAAATTTGGATTAATCAGCAAAGAAAGTGTGGAAAGCAATTAGGGGCAATAATTAAAAAAATGGGTCATTTTTATGATGATTAAATGGTCACAATGTGACGTAAGTCAGCACATGTGAACTTAATATTTTATACCCCCTACGAGTTTTTCAACAAATAGATGAGTTCAAATGTCCATGCTGCAAATAAATCATGACCATGGATTATTCTTTAATTTTCTTACTCTTTTACATTTCAAAATGACTGTTGTAAATTTTACCCTAGTTTTTTTAATGAGAAGATTCCTTGTGTTGTATGTTTCATCTTGAAGTTATGGCCTGATTCTGCTGTGGACAATTGAATTATCAACAAATAATTGAATTTAACTGTTATTTTATATCTCGAATGATCTCCCATACAAAAAATTTTGGATCCCCTCTAGATTTTTCATTTTAATATGACGATATCCAATATGCACCGGAAATATATTACACAACTTTCAGGGTAAATGGTTTAACATCATATTTTTATTGATTCATAGTTGCTTTAACATTTATAGCTGAGAATTAATAGTTATATAACCAGTTATCTCAAGTGATTGTCTTTTCATTGTATGGTAGTCAAAGTAAAACTAATCGCGTATACATTAGCGGTAAACCGGTTTTCTTACAAGTACACCGGAAATACATTACACAATCATATATATATACAACAGTCAGGGGAACCACTTAAACAAGTGATCATTCAGTCACCCTTAGCAGTGACTAAATCTTGATAAATAAGTGAAAGTAAGAGTTGTCTCTCTTGATTTTCCCTTTTAATCACCTATACAAGTGATAAGGTAAGCACTTGCAGCAATGATTTGGGTTTTCTAGTGGCTTGACAAAGAGTTTTCATGTTTTAAAGATAGACATTGATTTGATAGTATCTTTGGTAATTTTGTTTTCCATAAATGAAGCTGGATGACTACATGGACTAATTTACTGGTTGTCACTTCTGTAAGTGATTTCATCAATTTTTATCTTAATAATCACTTATATAAGTATGATAAGTGATTATACAGCTGAACACCAGGTTTTTTTCGGGCCCCAAGAACAGTTGTTTTTTGTCCGAGAACAGTACTTTTTTATTGATTTAACTGAAAGCTGAAACATCCTAGTTTCCAAAATAATTATCATGAGTATCAGGAAAATTCATTTTCACATGGAAAATTGACTTTCAAAATGACCTAAAAAATGCCTAACTTTGTCAAAAATCTTAATTTTTCTCAATATCTTGTCAAATGGCATACTAATTTTGCATATTTCATAGCTTACATGTACTTGACTAAATAAGAAATAGGTTACATGAGTTTTCAAAGCAAGGCATTTTATCAGTTTGCCATTTTATGGTTGTTTAGGATTTCCATCAGAAAAGCTCTAAAATCACTTATACATGTGTATAAGTGATTACCTAGTCACTTGTTTCTGTGATTCCCCTGACTGTACAAATCCTTCCTAAAAATGATTTGATACACAAGTGAAAAAAAAGACCTCTGGCTTCAATACTGATAACAGGTCCATTTGCCCACTTACACACAGACCTGTCAAGTTTTGAAAGTTGCTTTGCGTGACATTTGCCAAAAAATTCAAAGATCAAAGGAAAAATTAAAAGATCAGAGGAATTTGCCGCAAATTTGGATAAGCTTCGCGTGAGTGTCATGCGGATCACATGAGACTTGACATGTCTGTACATGTTCAAGTTCAAGTTCAAAAGCTTTATTTAAAGATGTAATATATAATAACTAGAGTAATGACATGCCGGAAACGACAGTGATCCCCGTAATCCCTTTTGGGATTCGAAGCCAGAGATGTTTTTTTTTATATTGCCTGCAGGCAATATAAAAAAAACATCTCTGGCTTCGAATCCCAAAAGGGATTATGATCCCCGCACCCCCTGTTTGACACAGAAAACAGCTATAGATCCTGGGTATAATTTTTCTTAACATTTTTTAAATTAAACTATTGACAATCACTATTTTTACCATAAGGAATAAAAGAATATATGGTTGTTAGGCAGAATTCAAAAAAAATAAGTAGTCTTTGAGACTTCCTGGAATTTTACCAAATTTGGAATCATATATTTTGGTGAAATGTTTCTTCTAATTCTAACAAATTTTTTAACTATGGTTTCAATGTAGAATTCCAAAAATTAGTGGTCTTTGACAATTTCAGGAAATTTACCAAATTTGGAATCAATTATTTTGGAAATCCAGTTGGTGAAAATGATTGACCTTATCAAAACAAATGCTAACAGTTTGGTTCCTAGGTAGAATACCAAAATATATGTGGTCTTTAACACTTTCAGGAAATTTACCAAAATTGGAATCAAATATTTTTCAAATTCAATTGGTGAAAATGATTGATTGGAATCAAATATTTTTGAAATTCAATTGGTGAAAATGATTGCCCTAATGGAAACAAATCCTAACAGTATTGCTGCTAGGTAGAATTCAAAAAAATATGTGGTCTTTGACACTTTCAGGAAATTTACCAAAATTGGAATCAACTATTTTTGAAATTCAATCGGTGAAAATGATTGCCCTAAATCCAAAAATGTATGAGGAGTTCGCGTCGCATGCCACATGTGTAAAAATGGACATCTTGGGGCCTCTTGTTTGCAGCAAGACCAATATCAAAATTCCGAAAACTTATTGCACATCTGCAGCATATATGCAACAGTTCTATAACAAAATTAAAACCCTAAATCCAAAAATGTAGGAGGAGTTCACGTCGCAAGGATGTGTGACGGACGGACAGACAGACAGACAGACGGACGAGGCCAACAACAATATCCCCGAACTTTCATTCGAAAGTGCGGGTATAACAATATAACATAAGCTCTCATTAGCTTTTGAATCCTCTATATAAAAACTTAAAAAGAACAAACAGAGGCACATGCAGTACATAATTAAGACAATATTCAAGACAGTTACATCACATTAAAACACATAGCACATATCATTTAAAAGAAAACACATAAAGCAAATAAAAGCATAATTCAAAGCACATAACACATATCATTTAAGAAAGCACAAATAGCAAATAAAAGCATGATACACACATTAAGCAAAGGTCACACAAATAAACAGCAAACCCTGGATTTATTCACTCACCGAGTGGGTCCGTTGGCTCCCCATTATAGTCTGGTTTAATCATGTTGATTGTTTACAATTTACATTGAAATGTTTTTTGACACTTCACAGAAGTACCCCTATCTTAGGCATGTTAGGAGTCTTAAATTCTGTTCAGAAATCACCATAAGGCATGTACTACTGTACTGTATTAGTCTGTATATACAATGTACTGGTAGATACAAATCAGCATGAATTAGCCTAAATTGCTAAACTGCTTATTAGAAACTTGTTGACCTAAATGTCAGATAATAAATATCATAACCATATACTGTGAAAGTACTTTTATTCGTTGACATCAAATTTCGTGGTTTTCATAGATATCGCTATTTCGTGGGTACTTAAATTCGTGGTTTCGAATTCTATGCATTAAAACTCTTGGGAAAAATGCTTTTCGTTGGGAACTTAAATTCGTGGTCTTGGAGAACCACGAAATCCACGAAAATTGGAACCCCACGAACAATAGTACTTTCACAGTATTAAGTGTTTATTTGCAGTTCAAAAGAAATTATGTCATCAAAACATTGCTGAAAACGAGAGCTTTTGAACCAAAAACTGAGAAAGTGAACATCCTCTACATATTTGACTTGTGTCAAAATATTATAAAAATTCACCGTACCATTTTTAGTTCGCCTCAACGAAGTTGAGGGGGACTATTGGAGTACCCCCGCGTCCTCGTCCGTGTCTACGCCTACGTCCGCGTCCGCATTTGGGCATATATCTCTGCAACT
>MJUU01037846.1:200853-213606 GCA_002080025.1 Modiolus philippinarum
AGACCATAACACATGTGTTAACTCTCAGAGTGAGTGAACTGCAACCAACCCCAATGAGCCGTATGTCCATGATTTATTAAAATGTAAAAAAAAATGTATAAAACCAAACAAAATCAAATAATCAGTAAAATCAAATATGGCTAAGGACAAAACTAAGATGAAAGGAGTTAAAAATTAGTTTTAGAATTTACATTAATTTTGATAAAGGCTATAAACAAAGTGTACACATGAGATATAATCTCATGTACAAGTACACAATATCTAAGAAAAAGAGCATACATCTCAAACACAGGGAATTGTTTTACCAACTCCACACTGCATTAAAAGACAAACTCCAGTGTTAAATATTTTACGAAAGGATAAGGAGTAAATGAACATGAGACCATGACACATGTGTTAACTCCCAGAGTGAGTGAACCGCAACCAACCCCAATGAGCCGTATGTCCATGATTTATTAAAATGTTAAAAAATGTATAAAACCAAACAAAATCCAAATAATCAGTAAAATCAAATATGGCTAAGGACAAACTAAGATGATAGGAGTTAAACCTTAGTTTTAGAATTTACATAAATTTAGAAGTCTTCTGCAATTTAGCATGGAGTATCAGCATGGGGGACCTATACCATGTAACAGAGTTTTGGATCTCTAATATGCCCACTTATTGTTTAACAGAACTTAGAAGATATTTTGCGCCTTGAAAATTTCTGTCACATTTTTCTCAGGAACCACATATCCAAGTCTTCTGCAATTCAATATGGAGTATCAGTATTNATTACGCAGGTGACACATGTCTTCCCTGGAAGACTAACTACTAAGTTTAAAATTACACTTCTTCAAATTTCAGTGGTCGACATGCTGCGTTCTGCGTAGCCTTTTATTCAAAATTTGCTTCACTTTAAATTACATGCAAGAATTAAGTTTTCATTTTTCTGTCTGAAGTGCTTTTTATGAACTTGTATATTCTATCATTTTAATTTTTTTCAGGTATTTTCTAATCCACTTTGATGCTCCTGTACAAGGTATAGAAGAAATAAGAAAAGATTTTAGCAGAGATACTGACATTATTAGAAACTGTGTAGCACGAAAAGTTGAAGAATTCAGACGGCCATGTCTTGATGGACCTTGTATATTTGGTGAAATACCTGATCCCTTACATGAAAAGAGAGTTTATAGGAGAAAAGTATTAAAAAGACTTGCAGACAAAACTCATTATGCTAAAAAATAAAGTAGTATATGAAGTGAAAGTAGTCTATTTCTTTTTTAAGCTCATCTGGCTCAAGCTAGGATTAGCTTATCTGTCACTTGGCCTCTGTCGTCTGTCTTCTTTCAGCCCTTATAAACTTTTTATTCATAGATCTTCTCCTCTGAAACTACAAGGCCATTTTCACAAAAAATTATCGTAATAGTCTTTTAGTGGTCTCCTTCAAAGTGTGTGATTTTTATGCACATGTACTCAAATCTTCCAAGATTGATTGATTGATTAGTTAGAGTTTATCATCCAGTGAACATATTTCAGCTATATCAGGACGAGAACAAGTTAATTAATTGAAGAAAATTGTAGGTAAAAGAAGAAAGAAATATAGGAGGAAGGGACAAAGGGGGCAACAACTTTTGATTGCCACTGGAAAAGGGGAGAAATGGGTAGGGGCAGGAAATTTAGCCTTCTATACGACACCCAATGTGTCTTCTCTTTAGAGAAATAAAGAAGGGGTGTTTATACTGCATGGAGTGTGGCGTTTCTCCTCACAGTTTGGCTACAATGGTTCGCGATCAGGCTTTCCGCATAATGACCTGACTACCCCTGCAAAGACTGGGCATTCCCCTATCCACCAGCAGGGGACACGCCCGGCAGGTCTGTAGCCAGAGCCCATGAAAACCAATTCAGGTGCCGGGAAATCTTCCAAGATGGCATCCAGCTGGGAATATAGTTTAACATAAGAACCTATGTAAAATTCATTCCAAGATCTTTTCTTCTGAAACCATTGGAAAAATTTGAACAAAGCATTGCTGCAAAAGTCCTTTGCTAATCCTCTTTACAAACATTGCTTGATCATGTTTATACAGCATCCAAGATGGCAGCCAGCAGGCAAATTTGGCCTGGTAAAAGTATATGGTCCAGGAAAATGAACCAGGCTTTTGAAAGCATCTTGGTTTTCATAGTTTTATGAGTAAGTTGAGAGATAATATGAAAATTTATGAAACTACCATGTACAGTTAATGATATATGAACTCGGACATAAATATAAGTTCATGTGGAAAATATAGCTCACAGTGACCTAATTTTGTCTGAATGCTGACCTAACACCAAAGATGCATGCACATGCGAGGTTAGATGATTCTACTATGTACAGTTACCGAGATATGAAATCGGACAAGCATCGAGAAATTGAGTTCACAGGCATAAGTCATATGACACACTGTCATGCACTGTCCAAAACCAACCTAAATACAAAATATCTTTGGCCTAACACTTATAGATACTGTGAAACTTGATATGCTCACTAGACCTTGAAATTGAGGTCAAGGACAAAAGTCACCTGCCAGTCTGACATGTTCAACCCAAGACCAAGTTACTTATACTAAATATTAGGGATGTCAACGAGTAGCCGAGTACTCAAGTATCGCTCAGACCTACCGAGTAACAATCAGTAAAATGGGTACTCGAGTACTCTGTTTTCTAATTTGATATCTTGGATATACATATATGATCTCTTTAGATGGATTTTTACCATGATAAGTATGTACAGTGCAGTCACTAATTAATCATAGTCCGTCACAGTTGTGATTTAAGAATTGAACAGTCTAATGCCACAACCAAAATAAACCGTTTGGTAATATTTCAAACACATTTCCAATGAAAAAAACATGTAATATGTAAACTTCTAAGGGACTCTGTTACAAATAACTAAATACCGAATTTACTGTAAATCTAGTCTGGCCATTTCTACAAGTTATATGTCTTCAATGCAGAAATTATGAAATAGACTTTGAATTCACAAGAAATATCGACGAAAATTTTATCAACAAAAACCCTTGCAGACCCAAAGCAGGGGCTTCTTAATTATGTTTCAGTAACTATACAATTATTATATCATTTTGTTTGTTTTTTTTCTCTCCAGTTAAAGTATTGATCCGTATTGATTTGAAATTAAAAGCTGTTAATTGAATTAATTAAATACTGATTGTATTGATTGAATTGTTCATTGATTATAAATAAAAATTACATGTTATTAAAATTTACGTAAGACAAAATAAAATTTCTTCTGGTTAAAAATAATTACTGAATATTTTCCTACAGAGAATGCAATTATTGTTGTACGTTATATCAAGATTATCACACAGCTTCTTTCCAAGCAAGTACTCGAGTACTTGCTTGGAAAAACTTTCAAGTACTCGAGTATCAAATCTTGTCCGAGTTGACATTCCTACTAAATATCATTGACCTACCACTTATATTTATTGAGAAATTGACTTAATCAAAGAAACTTAAGGTGGCCATTGGACGCTGAAATTGATGTCCAGGACAAAAGTCATATGCCAGACTGACATTTACTACCCAAGACCAACCTATATACCGGTACTAAATATTGGGGTCATCTCACTGGTCCGACAGTCAATAGTCCGACAGTCATTAGTCCGACGGTCATTAGTCCGACAGTCATAAGTCCGACGGTCAATAGTCCGACATTATAAATAAAATATGAATTAAAGGAAAGTTTAAGATACCATTCACTTTCCTCTTTTCTTGGGGAAGGGGTTCCAAATAAGGAATTCTAAGATAGCCGCTTGCTGAGGAACATAAACCTTATTGAAAATTGTTTTTTTTTCTGATATTTGCAAAATAAAAAAGGGGGTATTCTAAAGTGTTCGTATTAGGGCGTTGTAGTTTTTTTACATAAGTTTATGATATTGCTGATTAACTAATGTACAATTTTGCTGTTTTTTTAATGGAAGCCTTCAATGACGAATTGTATTTCTGGATAAGCGGAACACTTTTGCTATTCACACTTTACCTCCATCTCAAATCGTTTTTGAAATACAAGACAAAATGTATATAATTACGAAAATTTAACCAAAAAAGTCAATATTTCCTACATGGACGTTTAAATTTTCTTCAAAATATCCAGAATTGAATATTTAGGTATGCTCAACATGTTTGCAGTTTAAAGTTGACCTCTCTCTTTTATTGTTTTTCTAATAAAAAAAATATTAAAATTTTGAAAATTTTACGGAAAAAGGGCAAGAAGTCCAAGACCGGTTTCCCGATTTTTTTTCAAAATTGAGATCAGGAAGATCTTGAAATTCTGGTCTATTTTATCCTAGGTCAGATTTTTTTTATATCTATTGCGGTTTCTGAGTTATTTTCAAAAAGCAAAACAACAATTTACCAATATGTCCTATTTTTAGTAATAGCAGCCATGTTGTTTCGTCTACGGACTTAAAAACAACAAATGTGAAAGTGCATACCCTGGTGATGGACTGATGGTTCAGGCCAAGTTTTGTTGCAATTGGCGTAATGGTTTTAGGAGGTTTTTGAAATTGTTGGCGGACGATGGACCCATTTAATGGCAAAAGCTCACATTACTTTTTAGGTCAGGAGAGCTAAAAATTGGCTTTTACAAAAATTTTATAACGGACAGGCAGACGATGGACGGATGCAAGACGGCAAAACACAATACGTTTAAAGAGACATTATCATAACAATTTAACAGAGCAGGATGCCTTCCATTGAAGCCTATTCCATGATACCCAATCCCTAAAAAAAATATCTGTTAACAGCCAATGTATTTGTGTCAGTTAAGTTGAACTGGAGGCTCAGACACTGAGCCTGAATCGCTCACCTGATAAAATGCTTACAGCACGGAATGAACATAGGGTTCTATGTTTAAATATGTTCTGTGCTGGGAGTCTTGTTAATAATCAGATCAAAACAAAATAAGCAATCTTAATAAAGAACCTTCCACATGTCATTCCTGTTAAGTTTGGTTGAATTTGCGGGCCCAAATTTGATTCAGCAGGTTCAGAGGAGAAGATGAAAATGTGATTGTTCCTATAGGATCCAATGTTAAACTATGTTCCGTGCTGGCAGCCATTTTTGTTAAGAATCGCTACCTAATGAGCAATCTTTGCAAGTGACCTTTATTACATCATTCATGTAAAGTTTGGTTAAATTTGCTTCAGTAGTTTCAGAGGAGAAGATGAAAATGTGAAAAGTTTAACCGACGGATGACGGACGCCAAGTGATGGCAATAGCTCACAATGACCCTTTTGGTCAGGTGAGCTAAAAATGGCTGGTTTCCAATGGAAACTCCTCTGATTTCCATTTTGGTTGTCGCTTTGGGAGTGCTTACAGGTGAATGAATTAACAACAGATAAATAGTGATTAATAAAAATGGATTTTTTATGGTCGTCATTTTGAAATAACAAAATGCCGAAATTACTGTATAGAGAGATATTTTTTGTAGCTATTATTGCAAACACTATAATAAAATAACATTTCGTCTGGCTCAAATAGGTTTCTAGGTCAGGGTTTCTGAATATTTATTTCAACCATGCACATTTGAACTATTTTAGAATAATAAGCATATATTTCGTAATCACGTGATTTGTTGAATGACACAGAGACATATAAAACACGTATTTAAATGTCTCTGAATGACATGATTCATTCTTATATATACCCATGCTTTCATTCATAGGATAAAAATATGTTAATTTGTAAAAATAACCTTAAATATTTTCGACGATATCCCATCGAATTAAAGGCTTCCTTTCGATTAATTGATAGGTAATATCACCAATATATATAAAAAACTGAAAGGACCCAAGACCAACACTATAGATACTCACCCTTTAATTTTGCCAATTTCCATAAGGTTTATGTTCATAAGCAAATCTTGGATTTCCTTAAAGAGGAAAGTGAATACTAAGAATACTAATACCAAACAATCTTAGGCTTTTACGACTGTCGGACTAATGACCGTCGGACTAATGACTGTCGGATTAATTACCGTCGGACTAATGACTGTCGGACTAATGACTGTCGGACCACTGACGTGATCCCCTAAATATTATCAACCTACCACTTATAAGTTATTGAGAAATGGACTTAATCAGAGAAACTTCATGTGGCCAATAGACCGTGAAATTGAGCTCAAGGACAAAAGTAATATGCCAGACTGACATGTATTACCCAACCTACCACTTACAGTTATTGAGAAATTGACATAATCAGAGAAACTTAATGTAGCCACTAGACCATAAATTGAGGTCGAGGACAAAGTCATATGCCAGACTGACATTTACTTCCCATGACCAACCCACATGCGAAATATTATTAACCTACAGTACGTGGCCATAATACAGTACGCAGCTGAACATTTCTCCACACATTTCATACAAAAAAGACAGATGTTCAAAAAATTATCTAGAATTCATATCTTCTCATATTTTCATGATTATTGTACCGTCAAAAAGAGCTCGATGTACAGTATCTTCCCATAATTAAGGTAAAATTTAATGAACAATAGTTTCCACTGCCCCAGAAAATAAACACAAATGCAAAAATTTCAGATCAAAATTTGTTATTTATCTTTGGTAAATTAGATCACCATAATTTTCGGCCTGTGTTTAAACTTTGACAAAAAGTTAAATATTTGGTAGAAAATTATTTCAAAATTACAGGAAGAAACTGTTTGTCACCTTCTTTTACACCGTGCACAAATCATAAAAAATGGACTGGAAATGAAGTCTTGAGAATTTTTTTAATATGGGCTGTTTTTAAATGCACAGTTAAATTTTCTTGTGCGTACTGTATTATGGCCACGTACTGTACATATATATATAGTTATTGAGAAATGGGCTTCATCAGTGAAGCGTAACGTTGCCACTTGACAGTGAAAATGAGGTAAGGACAAAGTACCAGTTATTGAGAAATGGACGTTAGCAGAGAAACTTTAAAGTGGTCTCTGGACTGTACAATTGAGGTCAAGGTTACCTCATTTTCTTGTACCCTATCAGTTTTTACAGGTATTTCGGTTTATGGACTGCCAAATGTTTTGATTTTATCTGCACTGAAGATTGATTAATAAGAGTTTAACGTCCAATGAGCAATATTTCAGCTATATCAGGACGAGAACAAGTTATTCAATTAAAAAAAATTGTAAGTAAAAGAAGAAAGAAATAAAGGAGGAAGGACAACCGGGGCGAGGACTTTTGATTGCCACTGGAAAAGGGGAGAAATCTGCACTGAAGAGACATAAGTTGTCAAACCGCATATGCAGAAACAAATTCACAGTGGTTTCTGTATTTCATTATTTAATACCACTGGACTGATGCCTCTGCTGGTGGACTATTAGTCCCTGAGGGTATTCACCAACCCAGTAGCCAGTACTTGGGTGCTGGCCCGAAACCCATTTTATTAGGAAATTTGCAATATCTAAATTTAAGAAAATTTTGTTTAAAACTAAGGAGTATCTCCCTACATTGCATAACTCTGTCCTTAGCTTTTTGGCTTTTCTATTTAGATCATATTGGTTTCTTGTTCTCTATCAGTTTTTACATGTATTTCAGTTTATGGACTTCCAAATGTTTTGATTTTTTATATGCACTGAAGAGATGTAAGTTGTCCAAATGCACATATGCAGAAACAAATTCACAGTAACTTCGGTATTTTATTATTCATGTTGGACATATAGCACTTGTTAAGTGCTACTAAATGACAAAATATGATGCTCCTACACAAAGTTTTTTTTTAAAATATCCTATATTTAGTAAAAGTTAATGCAATCACCATACTCTGCACATATATGCCTCGCTTTCCGTGACTTTCTTCGTGGCTGAAACAAAAATGTGCAGTCTTTGTAGAGGCTATTCCCTACACCATTCACATGGGGCCTAACCTCTACGCAATATTGTCTATTGATGATGAGACACGGACAAGTTCGTATTAGGCTCGGAGCGTCTCAATACAATGTAAACAAGAACGGAAAGACCGGAAAAGGTAAGAAAAACTATAGTTTCCTCTACAAATCAATAAAAGTTACACGCTCATTCGGAGAAATGTCCTTTTATTGATTCAAAGACATTTTCAAAATAGTAAAACTGCTTGCCAATATCTTGTTTACTTTGCATAATGAATGTAAATCGCGACCACGTCAATTTAAAGACCTAAAATATATATAAAGTAACAATTTTATACGTCTTATAGTCATATCGAAATGGTATTCAAATATATTTGTAAATGCATTTTGGTTTATACCATAAGTAGTCTATGCTCAATGTTTTTGGAGTACAAGTAAAAAATGTGTTGATGCGTCCTAGTACAAGCCAGTAAATTAAAGGATGCATACTGTTATGGGAAAAAGAAAGAGCAATTTAACAACAGGAAAAATCACATTCTTATTTTCGGAACTGTTTAATCATTGCATTTTTACAGTGCACCTTTGTAGCAAATATTAGTTTGATTTAATGCATTGATGTGTAAAAGCTTCTAGATCATTGGTCCAAATCCGAATTAAAACTACTTCCATTTTGAGGAGACCTGATGAAGCTGAAACTTTGTCCGCCATTCATGACATGCAAGCTGATAAAGCTCCTAATAACACCATTTTTATATGCAAAATATTGCAAGCTGTCCCAGTAAAGAGTTAGGGATCGATTCATCTGTAGGTTATCTCGCACATACTGTAACGACACTTTCATTGCCAATCAAAAGTCAGTTATTAGTTCCTTTGGTATGTCAGTTAGTGGGGTATCTTGTGATGTTCTCTGTCTGCATTTACAACATTTTATTGCATGTTCAGCAATATGTACTACCTATGAAAGCTTATTTGGGTCACATTATGTGGTGCCACATAAAAAAAAATCAACACAAATCATGGCCACGAGATACAAATCGTTCCCACGATTTGACAAACTGTGGCCACGAGAAAAAAAATCGTTCCCACGATTTAACAAATTGTGATCACGAATAAACAAATCGTTCCCTCGATTTAACAAATTGTGGCCACGAATAAACAAATCGTTCCCACGATTTAACAAATTGTGGCCACGAATAAACAAATCGTTCCCACGATTTAATAATTCGTGGCCACGAAAAACAAACTGTGGCCACGAATTAACAAATACTGTGATAGTAGTTTTGCTACCGTAACGAGCGGTGTAAACCAAATGTGGATATTGAAAAATTCGAAAGATCTAATGGATATTCTGAAATCCAGACCATTATCCTAAAAGCAATTAGACTTTTTAAGTCTCCACTCTGCACACCATGGTACCTCATGAACAACTGTAAGCAAACCTTTCCATTATTATTCGACGTCGTTTCGTGAAGAGTGATGCTTATAGACGTTTTACTTTTCTAGTCATAGGCTGTAATAAATCGTACTTTGTTAGACAGGAATATAAATCTAAAAATATGTACACCAAAGAAGACATCATTAAAATGTTGGAATTTCTTATCGATAACATTTTTGTCCATTTTGGAGGACGACTTTTTCAATAGACTGTCGGCATCCCAATGGATTATGAATTGTGCACCTCTTCTGGCCGACCTTTTTTGTACTCCTATGAAGTTGGTTTTCTTGATGGGCTGATGAGAAAAGGGCAAAAAACTAGCAAAATCTTTCAATTACAGCTTCCGAACATAGTTGATGTTATGTCATTGAACAATTCTCGTTTCGGTGGCTACCTTCAGCTGATCTATCCAGATGAGTTAGACACTAAGCATACCACAAATACTCCCAAATTGGCTTCTTATCTTGAACTTAATCTTGAAATTGACTTTGGAGGGAAACTTTACACTAAGCTTTATGACAAGCTAGATGATTTCATCTTTCCAATTGTCAACTTTCCTTTCCTGTTGAGTAACATTGCGTGTGCCCCCAGCGTTTGACATATATATTTCACAACTTATACGTTATTCCCGGGCTTGTCAACAGTACTATGATTTTCGCTGCAGAGTCCAACGACTGACTACCAAATTTCTCAGTCAAAGATATGTTTTTCGCAGTTGAAGTCGTCTCTGATAGAGTTATTTGGTCGTCACCATAAGCTGATGACTGGAAATTTATTTCCGATAGGAATTTTTCCGGAGTCTAATTCGTTTCATATTTACTCGATTGTGACTATTGTACCTGGTGTGACTTTTTGTTTATGGGCAACATGGTGGGTAGCTAATTAGCTGCTAACTTCGCTTACTCAATTACTTAGAAGTACTCTTTTTGAGTCTGTGTTGCTCAATTTGATCATACAGTTGTGTGTCTGTGTTTATTGTAGTCTCTGTTTTGTTGCCAGTACTGATTTTGTCTTTGTCTTATGGATTTCATGAGTTCTGCGTTGTCCTTCGGTATTTTCTTCCCTTTCTTTAATTTTTTACATATATGTTCAATTGGGTCCGACTCCTCCGTTTTTGTCTTGTACGAGCTGCATTCATAGTTATTGTACTTGTCCTATCAAAACACAACTACATTGAAGTTGAAAACGAAAGAAACGACTCCATATAGACTTATATTAATTGAAATGTATAAAAATTGTATTCAAAAGAGACAAAAATTACCACAAGCTGTATTCTGTGTATTATTCTTCGGTATGTTCACGTAGTCCGCAAACAAGCATCAAAATACTCACATACTCGAGTACTAGTGTCGGTTGAATAATCGTTCGTGCACAGCCATTCTAGTTTTATAGTTGACTTCCGAATGGGTATTTTTAATTTTACACAAGGTTTGTTAAATTTCGATAAAATGCAGATTTTTGTAATAGATTTGGAAACTCCGAGCAAACAAAGGCGTATTTGGGACGCTCCGAGCCTAGCTAATCTTGACGTAAAGGTTATGCCCCGTGTTCAAGTACTATTTAAATTTGCTTTGATAGTTTCAAAGCAGATGATAAACATAGGTAATCATTTCAAAGTTCGCTTTGTTAAGGCACATGCTCACAGTAACCTGATTTTGTCAGGCAGTCAGCAACATCAAAGATGCATGCATATATAAGTTTAGATTAAGTGACTGCAATCTAAATTTTGAGGTAAAATTGAATGTAAAGTCAATCAAGCAAAAAATGTAGGTCAAGGTGATGCTAATGTACAATCAGAGATGCAAACATATTCAAGGTTTGATGATCCAACCATGTCCAGTAAATGAGATCTGACTCATTTGAAAACTTGAATGTAAGTCAATCAAGCAAAAAAATGGAGGACAAAATAATTATATTTTGCCTGGATGCTGACATACCATCAGAGATTCATGCATGTGCAAGGTTTGATGATCCATGTTCAAGAATGAGCGACAAATCCAGGCGCGATAACCCTTACACACATTTTAGTACTGTTCCCCGATAATTGAATGTTATCAGTAACCAGACGAAAAGAAAAGTTCTTGCTATATAGATGTCGCGCTGATAAGTAGGCGTTTTAATTAATGCTAATTAATTGACTCTGCGGGAATCAAGTACTCCCGTCAGTTTTTTTTCTAATATCATTGTCATACTATACCATGAAGCTAGGATATTCAGATTCCAACCAGCTATGTAGAAAATGTTGAATTATCCGGTGTCTTCATCGTATTTTGGTTCTGAAGTCGACATAGAAAATATTTTTTATGCAAAAAAAAACTGTAATAAATATTCAACACGTTCAGCATTATATTCTTCGTATGTTGCAAAATACTCAACAAAATACATCTTTCCCGGACTTTTTCACATATAGTTATTATCCTGGTATAGATCAATTTATTATCTGTATATAGATGCATTTGAATACTGAATGATAATGTTTGCTGATTTGTCTTATATATTTACTATGAAGGTGAAATAATAAATATAAATCTCACAAATTCGTAATTATTTATGTGTAAATAACAAAAAAACCGAAGTTGATGTTAATGATTTATTTTCTGCATATGCGCATAAACGACGACCGAATAAAATGTAGAAGAAACCGGTTTGTCACTATACATTTTCAAAGTCAAGCCACGTTTTGATACTTAACACTGAGGGATTTCTGTAACATCAAAAGTTTTCGTGTTCAGAATTGTGGTCATTTAGTTTGTGTGCTTGTTTTTTTTTCTTTTTTTGTTTGTTTTGCTTTTGTTTTGTTTTGTTTTTATTTTTTTTTTTGGGGGGGGGTTGCTTTTGTTTTTGCTCAATGTTTAAAAGGGTTACAAAAAGTNAGAGACTTAAACCGACTAAGGCAAAATAAAAGGAAAGAGCAAATGAGTATGGGACGAAATTCAAATGCTTGACAACAACCACAACTGTAAGATGCTTTTATATATTGTCGTTCAACATCTTGAAGTCAAACAATTAATTGACTTTTTAGACGCTATAATTGGTTCTCGTCTAAGTTTATCACTGATGATTTATTCGAGTTTCAAGCCAAAGACCTGTACTCATGACATAAGAGTCACAAGTACACTTTGTTACAATCGGCACGATATGAAGCGTGGTACTCTGGACGGGGAAAAATAGTTTAGTAAACTTAAGGCGGGTATGAACCCAAATTTGTCAAAAGAAGAACGGCAAACGCGTACCAAACAAACAAGGGTTGACTCCATCAACTTACTTGGCTTGGTAACCAGAAAAAGCATAAACATTCTAAAGGTAGATTGTGTAACTCTCTGGTGCCAAAACTATAAAGTTAAATGAAAAATAATGGAAAATGGAGTAAATGTACCCATTTTATACTAGACAAAAACCCCCAATGAATAAATGGATTACATCCGCAACGGAACAACGCTTTTATTGTCGTTCT